>OMLC01041365.1:10145-22525 GCA_900302585.1 Regalecus glesne
CCCGTGTGCTCTCAGACCACGGTCTGGGAGCCGAGCAGGAAAACTTAGTTTTGTCATCTCCCTGACCTCTTGGTTACTCCCACTCCCCTCTTGTAAAATGTCCTCTCCACATTATCTCTTCCCATCCATCTTCTTTTTCTTTTTCCCCCTAGTATTCCATCCCTCTTATAGCTTTGACAATCCCTTCAACAATCTATGTTTCACCACCACGAACATGTTTGTTGGCCTTTACCCTGCCGGCATTTCATCCATATTTTCTTGTCACCGCCCCTGTCCCCAGGTTCCTACACCATTCAGGGGCGCAGGGTACGAGTGTACCAGCCTGAATTTGAGGAGTGTTGGGCCATAGGGCTGGTCTCTCAGCATGACCCAGTCTCTCACATCATGGAGATAACCATGGACAAGGTAGCTGATATTCATTCAGAATTCCAGTTCAAATGTTGATGTCGCCTGATGAGATGAACATGTTGAAACAAATTTACAGATTTGTACTTTTTTTTTTGTACGCTTGATTTTTTTTTCTCCACTTTGTTGTCTCAGGGAGATGAAAACCAGGTGGTAGACCCTCGTGTGATACATGTGATGCTGACAGAAGAGGAGGTAAGGATTTGTTTTTCATTGTAGATATGATCAAGTCTGGGAAAAAAACATCTTTAATGGGGTGTTATTTGAATTTTAAAAATGTAGAAAGCGTTTGTTGTCAAACTGATGATACATTGTTGCTCCTTCTGACCCTTTCTAATCCCTTAGCTTGGAAAGAATGGGCGTCGCAGGAAGGAAAGCGAAACGGTAAAGGGGGATAACGGGCGCAGGCGAAGGACTGCTTCTGAAGGCGAGGAGGACATGAACTTAAAACGCTTCAAAGCTGCGGGTGAGGTTGGAGCTGATGGGCAGAATTGCAGCGAGGCTAACAAAGCATCTGTGGAAGGACTGGTGATGTGGGGCGGAGAGCCGGGTGGAGAGGACCGAGTTAGTAGCACCACCAAAAATGGTACCTCGTCAGAAGGGGCCTGTTCTCAGGCCAGAGGGTCATTGTCCCCTAACACTGCATCCTCAGTCCAAATGGACCAATCTAACGCTCTTCTGTCTCGATATCCTACCCATGTCAAGGAAAACGGGCGCACAATCTCCACTCAAGGTGCGGCAGACTCAACCACCCCTGTCTCTCATACTCCCACTCCCCCTCCCCTGAAACCAGCCCCCTCCCCATTCTCTAACACATCCTTCCCTTCACTTGGTCAAATGCCTATCCTAGTCCCCGGAGCCCCGGCTTCCAAGGTCTCCCCAGTGCCCCAGCCAGACAGAGAGGAGCCCTCCCAGTTAGCCTACCCTAGAACAGCTGCTCTTGTGTCCCCAGGCCCTGTCACCATTTCTTCGTCCTCTCACGGCAGTGGTCCCAATGTGGCTCTTTCTGCTTCTGTAGGTTTCAACTCCAAAACATCTACCTGGGGAAACCAAAGTGAGGTAAGATAATCAATATGTTCATGACCCCCACAGCAGATTGTCGTGATATATCCTAGTGTTGACCTTGTTAGTGTGGTGTTTCCTTTGGCTTCGCTTAGATTGCACTGAGTGGCTCACCGTGTTGTAGCAGTGTCTTATATCACCATGACTGATGTATTGTATGCACACTGTTATGTGTCTCAGGGCTTGAAAGGTTCACCAGGGTTTCATGTGCCCCAGGCCATACCAGCCGCTGCTCCAGTATTTGGAGACGTTAGCTCCCAGACTAACGGGGCCACTCCAACCACGGCCTCCCCGGACTCTTCCAGACCCTTTGGCTTTGGATTTGGAGGATCCAAAAATGAAGCACACTCGCAGCAAGACCAGAACTTGTTTTTCCAATGCATGACTCAGAATCATGGTACGAACCAGAGCCCAGTTGGTCAGACCCAGTCCAAGGACACCAACTACTTCACTGCTGTGTCAGAGAGTCTTAATAAGGAACCTCCGAGCCTGTTCAAGCCTGCTGCCCCTACTGAGGGGCTAAAAAAACCTGTGGTGGCCCCAACTTCTGTTGGGCTTTTTGGATCAGCACCAGTCTCGGCTCTGACATCACACAAAGAACAACCTAAAGTGCCTGAGAGCCATCCCACAGGTAACGGAGTGCACAGCAAGCCTTTTGGAGGAGACAAAGCTTCACCAGCCTTCCAAGGTGCAAGTGGGTCCGGAGTAAATCGAAGTTCTGTCCTGGCGTCTGGAGCTCTGACTTCAGCAGCTGCAGGGCAAGTGGCTGTTAAGAGAAGTGGCAGTAATGGAGCTTCCTCTGGAAGCCTTGGAAAACTTTCTGGGGCCATGTCACCAGAGAGTCACCAGAACTTGTTCCTCCAGGCCTCCAAAGAGCCCTCAAACCCCTTCCTGGCATATGGGGACAAGACCCCCCACACCACCTTTGCTGGCCTCTCTGGGACTGAGGCCGAGACTGTGGGCTCTCCTTCAGACAGCAAGCCAAACCTGTTTACTATGGAAGAGCCGCCCAAAGGGATTCTGTCTTCCCATTTTGCTGCCCTCTCAGCTGCTGCTTCTCCTAGCTCTTCCTCCCCAGCCCCTGCCTTCTCTCAGATGTCACAGAGCGAAGTGTTTATGCCTAAGGAAGAACAAGATGGGGAAGAGAGACCTACCTCCACAACCAGCTTACCCCTGTTTGGAAACACAGGGCCTAGTGAAGCTGAAGAAGAATCTGTGTCCTTTGAACAGAGCCAGACCCAAAAGTTCACCCTGGAGGAAAGGGGTCAGGCCTCCAAACGGGACTCTGACTCTAGCACCAACAGTGACTTGTCAGATCTAAGTGAGAATGAGGAGGGCCCAGAGAGAGAGGACCCAGGAGGACCACAAGGCCCTGGCAAAGATGGCGTCTTGCAACACAAAGCTAAAGTCTCTGGGGCTGTCAAGGGCCGGCCACGGAATAAACCCTTCAAAGGTAACTCTTGGACTAATCCATACATACGCTTTGGTGTTCTCTGTTGGCCCAGAGCCAGACAAGGGATCCTAGTACCACAAGTGAGCTAACGTCTTGTGTGTCCTACAGTTGGCCAATCAGTGTTGAAAGACCTAACCAAGGTGCGTCGTCTGAAGCAGTCTGGTGAGTCCTTCCTCCAAGATGGCTCCTGTATCAACGTGGCCCCTCATCTGCACAAGTGCCGAGAGTGTCGTCTGGAGCGCTACCGTAAATACCGGGACGAAGACACAGACGATGATGATGACCCTAATGTGGCCTGTCGCTTCTTCCACTTCCGCAGGTGTGCATTTTTAATGGGGGGGGTGTTTTCCCAAGAATTTCAGTTAAGGTGGTGGGATCCCTAAACTATAGCTGGCCTCATGCTGGTGATATGGAGACAGACTTGATTATTAGCCTTTTTATCTCTTTCCATGTCGCTCGGTGGGGTGGTATATCAACTTAGTTGGGTAGTTCACCTTGCCAAAATCATGATATGGGAAACATTTGGGTGGAACAGCTAGGGTACATGTTCTCTAACTGTTCATTACAGGCTTTGGTACAATGGACATAATACGCCTTTAACGCTGCCCAGAGGTGTTTTTGCAGGAATGTAAGATATAGGAGTTAATTTCTGACTAAGCTGTACCCGACGCATATTTTTCCCCCGAGGCTATCCAGTGGAAATATTCTGTTGAACAAAACCGTGAAGCCACCATATCTAAAATTGCACCGCTATCCTGGAAAGCAAGCAATCGGCGCTCAGAGTAACTAAACCTTTGACCGTTTTATTGAGTTTGCTGACATCTACAGGTTAAAAACCATCGACAGCTTTGCATCATGCCACGGTGGTCCCTGTACCTTGTGATTTAAGAGTAGCAGGATAAACACGGATGCAGCCAATTGAATTAGTGATGGATCCGTTGGATGTATGTGTGCCGAAGGACTAGTATTGCCAGTACTATACGCTAGAAAAGCGCCATATAAGAACAAGTCCATTTACCATTAGTTTACCACTGCTGGTGCTGTCTTTGCTGGTCTGCCTATACGTGATTGCTGTGAGGTGTGTTGGCACTCCTAAACCTGATGGACTTATCATTAATTGTAGTGACTGCCTCTGCGTTAATCCTGCTATGTCAACTATATAGAGGACCAAGACCAACCCCGTCTCCATCGAACTGGATGAGTTTGTGGTCACGAGAGGCCCGAGCTTTTCCGAGGCAGCCAGGGGCGACATAGCCCAAGTGGTAGGGGGAACGTCTGGTAATCAGAGATCGGGGGTTCGAGCCCCGACCTCTTCAGAAAGCATGCCGAGGTGTCCGTGAGCTGAGCCCCTACCTGCTCCTAGTGCGGCACAGTGGCTGTGCTCACTACTGTGGTACAATACTATGGGTTAAAGGCAGAGAACAAATTCCACCAGCATTGGTCATGTGACAAATAAAACAATTCAATTCACAGTTTCCTATCAGTTTTTCTTGTGTGCATGCGTTAGTGATAAGTATGTAGCGAACCAGCACTACCCATATTCTTGTCTTTAAACAAGATATGTCTTTATTGGCTACACGGCTATTTGTTTTTCTGAAATCTGGAGAGCAAGAGAGCACTTGCTTTAACTCTTTCAGGAAGTCAAAAGTCTCCTAACCAAGCCAACCCAGAGCTCAATCTGAGTTTGTCTTTGTCATGTCTTTTTTTTACTGGCCTCCAAATAGCACATTGTCACTTATCTAACCTTTATATCTCTGTCCAGGTTGGCATTTACCCGTAAAGGGGTACTGCGTGTGGAGGGATTCTTGAGCCCTCAGCAGAGTGATGCCATGGCCATGGGACTGTGGCTGCCTGCCCCGACTGTTCAGGAGGGTCTTGACCTGGATACATCTAAGTATATCCTGGCCAACGTAGGAGACCAGTTCTGTCAGCTGGTCATGTCTGAAAAAGAGGCTATGATGATGGTCGAGCCACATCGTAAGTCGAGCAAAATGACCTCACCTGCTCCTGGGTTTCCTTTATGTGGAATCTGCTTTGGTGGGCCCCCTATTCCTAGAGCAATGCAAACAATGAAAAACCTCCCCCTATATTTACTTAAACTGAGAAATATTCCAACACATAATGTAAATAATATGAGAAGTGTTGTTTTTTTTAAGTAACACTCACTGGGTCTGACCCTGGAATGGACCCATGTAGGGACCAAGAACATGTTTACCATCCACTTCTACATAATTTTATGTGAAACTCACTTAAACCAACTTGAAAATACATCAAATGGGCCCTTTTATGACTGTTTCTTATGGTGTTCTCTCAAAATATTCATCTTGAGTATTAACGGCTAGTACTATTGGGTTGACTGAGCTATTTATACATATTCTATTTTGTCCGTCAGAAAAAGTGGCGTGGAAGCGTGCTGTGCGAGGCATCAGGGAGATGTGTGACGTGTGTGAGACAACCCTGTTCAACATCCACTGGGTGTGTCGCAAGTGCGGCTTCGGCGTGTGTCTGGACTGTTACAGGCTCCGCAGGAACAGGCCACACGAGGGTGAGTCCAAAGTGAAATTCAAGAGGTTCTAGATTTATCTTTATTCTAGATCTATTTTCACTGATTTAGAGGGAGAAAAAAAGCTTAATGAAAAGCCTAAATGACTGCAATTGATGAGAAAATGTCAAAGAAACTGGAAGCTAGGACAGCATTGCATGCAAAAGTACATGAAGCATCCTCTCTGAACGTTTCCACAGAACAGCATTATAATCATACATTCTCCTGTACATGGTACTGAACAATAAAGCATTGTGCATGTTCGATATTCCGTGGTTAACCATCCAGCATCTTCTCCCAGTTCTAGATGAGGGTCCAGAGGATGAAGTCTTCGCTTGGTTGAAGTGTGCCAAAGGCCAGCCCCATGAGCCGCAGAACCTCATGCCAACACAGATCATACCTGGGACAGGTGAATATACAGAGACAGGCACATACACGAAAAATCCACATAAAGACAGCTTTCAAAATCTGCTAAGCAACACCCCACTGGTTTAAAATGGATTGAAATCTCGTTTGAGTATTTTGGCCTTATTTTTGAGTGGTCAAGAATGAAAGAGCCACCCTGTTTCTTTCAGCCCTCTACAACATAGGAGACATGGTTCATTCCGCAAGGGGCAAGTGGGGTATTAAGGCCAACTGTCCCTGTACCAGTCGACACACAAAGCCTTTAGTGCGCCCCAGTGCCCCAAATGGGATTTCACAGGTAATGTGACACCATTAACTTTCTTTGCGAAGTATGTCATTGTATTATAGAATGTGTTAAACCGGTAGGCTTTAATATCTGATTTGTCCTCTTGGAGCAGTCAACGGGAAGCAGTGGTAGTGGCCTCGGTGCAGGAGTTTTGGGTATCGGCTCCACTCCCAAACCAGAAGTGGAGCAGTCGGCAATCAAAACAGAACCTACACATGCAGCAACATCAGAGGGAGGAGGTAGCGAGACTCTAGGGAATACCATCAACTCCATCACTGGCACGAATGTCACCTCCAGCCTCGCTCAAAGCTCTTCCAAGGATCCCCGCTCCTCAACGGGAGAGGGGAATAGCTCTGCTCTGCACTGGCTAGCAGACCTTGCCACACAGAAAGCCAAGGATGACACAAAAGGTAACGTGGAAGACGGAAATCGACAATCTGAAGTCTGATTTAGCAGCAGAAGTCAGAATGGGTGTTGAATTTGTAGTCATTCTTACACTCTGCCTCTCACCTCCTACCAGAGTCGGGTTCACTTCGCTCGATGATGAACCGAGAAAGTCGACCACCATTTGGCCTAGACTCGCTCAGTGCCCTGTCAAAGCCTTCTGCCTCCACCCCTAAGCTCTTCAACAGTCTGCTACTGGGCTCCAATGCATCCCAGCCCAAACCTGAGGGCTCTAGCCTCAGGGACTTGCTCAACTCTGGCCCCGGCAGACTCTCCCAAGGTCATGGAGAAAGTGGGGTACCCTTCCCTTCTGTCTTCACCTCAGGCAGTGTAAGTACTTTAGAATATTTGACTTTTGGGGTTCTTCTTTTAAAAAGCTTCTTCATTTCAGACAGTTCTAAAGGAGCTATGTGTAATTCTACTTGAATTCTGACCTCTGTTGCGTAATCATAGGAATAAAGGTAACACGTTAAAGAACGCCATACGAGAGAATGGAATTGGAACAGTTGTGGACATTTTATGGCACACTTGCAAAGTGTGGGGGGGCCAAATTGTTAACTTTGTTTTAATGAGTAACACTTAACAACGCCTGATATTGACGAGTCATTATGCTTCCAGAAAGTTGAAATATGAAACAAAACAGTATTAAGATGAGGGGTGGACTTGTGTCCACCTGGAACTAAAAGATAGAGATGTGGTTCCGAGGGGTGCGCAGTACTTCCATAACCTTAAATCTCCTCTCACATCTGTTAGGGTGATAAGCTCAAGGGAAGCCTCCCCAACTTCTTGGATCACATTATTGCTTCGGTGGTGGAAACTAAGAAGGCCGAGGGCCGGCGTGCTGGGGCTTCTGAGAGTGGTGAGCTCAGTGTGTTGGGGGGTCGCAGGGATGGAGTTATGGGTCTCAGTGTCCTTGATCCCCATACCTCCCATTCCTGGCTCTGTGATGGGCGGCTGTTGTGCCTACAGGATCCCAGCAACACCAACAACTGGAAGATCTTCAGAGAGTGCTGGAAGCAGGGACAAGTAAGAGAGTCATATTGTGTTTGCTTATGTGGGGGTTGTCTGCCAGAGGAATGCATTGGAATATGGCAGAGGAAAGACGCCCCTCGCTACTCAGGATTTTACCTCTCTGGATTCTATTCCTCTATCTGGCTAATGTCCTGTCCCTTATTTCCAGCCTGTGTTGGTGTCGGGGATACATAAACGTCTGAAAGGTAGTTTGTGGCATCCGGATGCCTTCAGTGAGGAGTTTGGAGACCACGATGTGGATCTGGTTAACTGTAGAAACTGTGCCATCATCTCTGATGTCAAAGTGCGAGACTTCTGGGATGGTTTTCAGGTCATCTCCAGTGAGTAACAGTTATTTTAGGATACATGTTGTTATTTCTGTACCTTTGTACTTCCATCTCTATTTCTTGACTGTGATTAAAGGGTAATTGATACGTGTGTTTAACTGTGTGTTTGTCCAGAGCGACTGCAGGGTAGCGATGGGCAGCCCATGGTGTTGAAACTGAAAGACTGGCCGCCAGGAGAAGACTTCAGGGACATGATGCCTACGCGGTGAGACATGCCAGAGGCTTGTTACCTCTGCCCTTACATATCCAGCCACTCATCCTACCAACCTGATCCTATCCCCACTAAGCACGGAGCCCTGATAAAGGCTTGTGTTGGTTCTAGTCCCTGAAAGTAAAGCAAAATCTGTCCAACCCCTGTTTCTTTTAGTTACTTTTACTATGTCCATTACACTCATAATTTGTACAGTACTATTATATTTCTAACGTTGAATAGACTAAGCTGACTGTAGCGAAATTGTCTTGCCTGTTGATAGTTTATTTATTATATTGATGGTGAAATCCTTTCTGGTTAACTCCATAGAAAGCACCTTCGCAGATTAGAATCGAGTTTTGGAAAGGAATAAAAAAGATTATATTTACTTCCAGTGGTTCCAGATAGGGGGCGGCATGGCTCAGTGGCTAGAGCGGTCGTCTGGTGATCGGAAGGTTGCAGGTTCGATCCCCGGTCCTGCAGAGAAGCGTGTCGAGGTGTCCTTGAGCGAGACGCTGTCCCCCTAACTACTCTGCCCTGTGATAGACTGGTGACCTATACAGGGTGTACCCCGCCTTTCACCCAATGAGAACTGAGATAGGCTCCAGTTCCCCCGCGACCTGATTTCGGTTGACGATGGATGGATGGATGGATGGATGGATGGATGGATGGATGGATGGATGGATGGATGGATGGATGGATGGATGGATGGATGGATGGATTATACATACAGCAAAATGTGTTCTCTATATTTAACCCATTTCATCATGTGGTAGCAGTGAACAGTCACCATGCTGCAGGTCAAAGCAGCCTTCAACGGATCATGGCGTGCTTGCACCCTGGATCTAACAATGCTTGGTGCTTTGTCCCTAAGCAGCCACCATCAGGGCTAAAAGTGAACACCAAAGCAGATGTGTCTCAAGGCACAATTCCAACTTGATCAATATAGGCTGGCTCCAAAATACCTCTGGTCCAATTTAAGTCACTGGGAGAATTTCCAAATGTTCACTTTCAGATACAAAGAAACTGTTTTTATTTCTTAAGCTGTGGTATCATTGGCAATTTTCAAGTCTAGCAAACAGATCGAGGGTGATTGTTTTAAAATGAGCTAACTGTTAAGAAAATATTAAGGATTAAAGAAGTTTAAAAAACTCTACCCATGATCCACCCAATTGCCCAAATTTGAAATTCGTGACTGCAACAAGTAACCAGATTGTGTTGATCATAAAGGAGCATAAAGTGAATTGAGGACCTCTTTTTTTATCCAGTCTACGGGTGCAACCTTACTAGTGTTTAGTATGAGCAGAGGAGGAGACTGGTTTGCTTGCTACCCACAGCAACGTGCATAACGTCCTTCAGCAGAATCAGATTCCTGAATAAAGATAAATTGAAGGCCGTTTCATTCAAATCAAGTCAATTTTATTTGTATAGCGCATTATCACGAATGTAAAACTTATCTGAGAGGGCTTTACACTAACACTATATCCTGTCCTTAGGCCCTTGCATGGAATAAAGAACATCCCCCTCAAAACAAGCCTTACGGGAAGAAAATGGAGAAAAACCTCAAGGAGAGCAAGGGAGGAGGGATCTGTTTCCCAAGAAGGACAGGCATGCAGTCAAGGTACATCCAGAATAAAACACAACGTATAGGACAGCACTCAAAGATAATAGAATCATAATGGAGTTATAAGGTGGTAGTAGTATCAGTAGTATTAGTAGGAGCAGTAGCAGTAGTAGTATTAGTAGTACTACTACTAGTAGTAGTATTAGCTGTAGTAGTAGCAGGGAACAACAAACCAGGCATCTTAGTCCTGACTTATTACAGTGGCCCCCATTACGAGGGTCCCGGGCTCCTCCCCGGTCACATACACAGAGACAACCAGTGTTGCTCAGCGAGAGAGCAGACATGTGAGAGATCAGTTAGCTTGAGTCAGTACCACAGGCTTTGTCATGCAGCATCTCAGTACTCTGTGAACTCATTGAGACAGAAGCCCACCCGCCATTCCTTCTCTTTTCTTGTCATCTTTGCAACTGGACCTGTTTGGCTTGGCACTGATGTAATTACGCTTACGACTCGGCTCCAATGTTTGATCCACATGCACATAAAAGAGACAAAAGGAACTTATATTTTCCACTCATTTCTGTTTAGGTTACGCGTTCACACGCAATTATTAGCTGAAGGAACATCACAGAGTTAGACAAAGGCTTTCCTCAGCTTAGTCACAGGCCTGCGCACTGTGGATCAAAGAGAAACTCACCCTCCTGTTTTCCTTCCTGCTGAACGAAACCTGCTCTAATTTACCTCAGTGAGACTACTCGTACAGGCACGGAAAGGAGATCAAGACAAACGTGGGTGATGCAGCTTTCATGTGTTGTGACAATTGAAGCAACTGCAAACCTTTGGATTATCGAGCGAGACCACAGAATCTCAGATTCGGTGGTTTAAAAGCATCTAGTGTGCACTCAGGAAGGGATGCACGCACACACACACACACACCAGCGCAGACGCACACATGGATGGGCTTCGTGGCATATGTCCTCTGTGCCCTTGTGTGACTGTGGCTGCATCCTGCTGCTCTTTATGGGTGTAAAGTGGAAATAATTGGCTGGCTTGACTGGAAGAGGTCAGCGGGATGGGGAATGAAAAAAAAAGTGAGAGCTGCTTGGGAAGGGTCAGAGGGAGGAGGAATAAAATGAGTAAAAGTGGAATATTTAAGCCTAGTGGAGCATGACTCTCCCTTGGAGAGGGAAGGGAGGTGGATGGCTGAATATGGAGGTGGACGGTGACCACTCCCGCTTTCACACTCTCCTGTAAGCTCTTAATATATGTGCTTTAGCCTCTGGTTCATCAGTACCACAGGCCTGGTGTGAGGTGAGCTCCTCCACCACACAGCTCCCCTGTTGAGTTCCATCCACTAACAAGTAAAATCCACCACCTCAACATGGATATCGATAAAGGTTCTATGGTTTGTGTATCATAGCATAAAGTTGTCGAATCTGATTTTATGATTCATCAGAATTTGTACAAATAGAAAGAAAGGTGATCATTGTTTGGGGCTGCAGACGGTCGTGTTCATTCAGTCATCACCATTTTACCTTTCAAGGTGGACGGTCTTGACAATCTGAACGCAAGAGATGAGTTGCCTTGCACTTGAACTCCAAGGAGTGATTTGCTGAAACTCAATTGAATAACCAATGCATTTATTTCCCCCATCGAAATGACAGAAAATAGTAGATAAGCTCACTCACGACTAGGAGGCAAATCCATCGACTGGTCGGAAACAAAATGTTTTGACTTCAAACGAGCAGAGCTGCTGCAGCTCAGCATGACATGTGCAGCCGCATTAGGACTCCCGGCCTGGCCCACTATGGTGGTGTTCCAAGTCGATTTCCTATTGACCTTATATCAGCATAATATCCCTGCAAGCACTCGCGCACACACACACACACACAACAGAAACAGGAAGTGCTCTGTTTAGCGCTCCCTAAATCACATTAAATGTGATGAATCATTTTGATCTTTTCAAATTAATTGGAAAACTCTGTCTATTGTGGCAGCCTTAGAGAAAAAACAATAGGAAAAGAAATCACAAAGTTTTGGAAGCCAAAATGGAACAGTGAGGAAGCGGAAGCATCGCGCTGGCTTGAGATGAGGCTTGTGACAACACATGTGACTCTTGGCATGACTGTGTACAGTTCATGATGAGAAGCCAAGGGGAGAGTCTGCCCTCCACCACCAGCATGCTAGGTGGGATGAAGGAAGTGCACCTTGTCTGGGTTTTGTGACATATTTCGGTCGTGCGGAAGAGATGTATATATTTAATCAATACTTAATAGATTAATATCAATTATCTTAATGTTAATGTATTTAATCGATTCTGTAGGGGCTGTGGTACCTTACTGGTAGTGCACGCGCATAAGGAAAGGACAAACCAGGCGTCGTGGGTTCAAACCCACTGCAGGGCATTAGGAAGAGCATCCGGCCTTAATCCCCAATGCACCATCTAAGTCAGTGTCCAGACCCACAGTGTGGGGACAAATCATGACAGACAGAAATGGTCCATGTCCATATTTAATCCAAATAGCTGATTTGTTAAGTATCAATAATAGTCGGTACTTCATTACAGAGGAATAATGATAATAATGATAATAATGATAATAAAAGTAATAATCTTTTATAACATCCTTAGCCATGCTGCCCCTAATGAGTCAGTCTTTTACACCCCCCCCCCCCC
>OMLC01041368.1:0-11863 GCA_900302585.1 Regalecus glesne
AGGGGTTGGGGGCAGGTGCAGTCACAAGGGATGTTTCCATGGTGGTAGATACACACCGTTTCCGTTTCTGTTTTTTTTTTCATCTGAGGACGACGCCACTTCCACTAACCCCTCCTCTTTCCAACCCTGCCTCCGTATCTGTGCCTACATTTGGCTCCCTCTTGAGCTGTGTCACGAGTTGTGTCGGTTACAGTTGCAACCCCCCTGCGGAGAGTGCCCGTCATGGGCAGACGATCGGAGCAAGGAACATCTGTTGGCTACAAATGCCGTAACTACAGCACATGATTTGGGTCAGAGAAGGAAGGTATGAGTCAAGTTCACATTCATTGCCACATAAGGAGAAACACTGGATGTACCTCACAAAACAGTAGCTCCTCTTAGAATGAGGGGGGAAAGGTTTTCTGCGATGTTGATATGTATCTCTACATACATTGTAGGGATAAAACTGCACTAGTGGCCATCATACTGACATTTTCCGTTTGCGTTTCAAACAGCTAAAGTCATGCAAAAACATCCATTAGAATCCATGAATGTGAAAACTAAACCTACTTCCAAGTCTGCTGCTACCTTCAGTGGACCACAGCAAAATGAACCACACTGACTAACAATGCCACATACATACTGGATGGCCCGGTGGGCCAGTGGGTAGCACTGTTGGATCAAAGCAAAAGGATCTTGAGTTTGAACCCCAGGCCATAACAGTTACCTTCTGTGTGGAGGATATATGTCCCCCCATGTCTGCTTGTTCCCTGTGCCCCCAACCAAGGCAAGAGAAAAAAGAACTAGAGTTGGTCCCCAGGTGCTGCAGCTGCTCACTGCTCCTATACATTAGGATGGGTTAGATACAGAAGACAAATTCCACTTTGACAAAAAAAACACCTTGCAAAATGACAAAAATAAAGTGGCTCACCTGCTTCCTGTTGAGGCGAATGCAGCATAAAGATAGTGACCACTATTTAGTATTGTGCCCGCTATTGAGTGTCATCCATGCAAAATCATAAAAAGTGCGATTGTTTCCCTTTAAGAGGGAGCTTTGGATTATGAACCTGTGAAACAGCAGCTAGGGCTCTGTCATGCTCTAAACCAATAGATGCCATTAATTTGATGAACAATGCCCCTGCTGAGGATGACAGTTACCAACGTGCCAAAGCATGGTGAATAAAATCACTCCTGCTTACAGGGGTCCTCCTCAGTGTCACCCATCAGGTTCATGATCCTGGAGGCCAAGAGAGCATTTTGACCTTTGACACCATGCGACATCATTGTCGGGCTCAATTATGCAAACTGGAGGATCCATTCAGAGAAATTCACTCTACCCAGGGCTGGGGTTAGCAAAGTAGTACAGGATTCTCTTCGGAAAATGACCAACTAGATATTGCAAGTTCAAACCCACCATAGGGGTGTCCGGAAGGGTACTCAGCCTTTCCCCCCGATACTCAATCAAAGTCCACTTCTACCCCCACAACATGGGGGCTGATTGTGACATGTAAACATGGACCCCTGCCCCGCTGTTGTATTCATCATCCTAAACAATGTTACAGCAGTGAATCTCTGTCATCCATGATGTTGTTCATTATATCACCTCCTGATGATGGTGGGTTTGATGTGGTAACAAACATGATATTTACAAATGTCACTACTCGGGTGGCATTATACTTGGATACGAGATTAACATCATATTAAACATTCTGTCAACACTCGTACCCTCAGACGTCAGATCGGATCGCACAGAAGACTAAAAATGAACTAAACTAAAGAGAAGACTCAAAAAAGAGGGAAAAAAAAACAAGCTCCTTCCCATTTCACCCACTTGAGATCTCCCACTGCTTCTCATCACTTTTCAGAGGCGAAGGTTGACTCGCACAGCTCTGGGGTGTGCTTGCTCCTCGGTGCGTCCGTATCCCTTGCCTCGTTACTGAGCTTCACAGACAGTATAATTTCAGCCTGACACCGCCTCAAACGTGCCGCTGTCAAGCCGAAGCGCCGCAGAGGATGACTCGAGGGATGCGAGCTCGAAAATGTCACTTTCATACTCGGTGGGATGAGAGAGAAATGGGAGGGGAATGGGGGGGGAGACGAACTGGATGAGGTCTTGGAACAACTGTTTAAATCATGACAGGAAAATAGCCACCGCTTAGGGAGGTTTTATTATGCTGCGTACAGTGTGTGTGTGTGTATGTACAGGTATACTATACAAACAAATAGGGATGAACAGCATGTGGGTAGGAAAGAACATCTAGGTGCTGATAATGTGAATGAATTTCCTGGGGTCTCTAGGTGTGAGTATTTGAAATGCTGATGTGTAAGTAGATGGGCGAGTTCATGCACTTCTCTACTGTGCATCTCTAAGAGTGCAAAAATCTGAGGCAGATAATGAAAATGTGTGTGTGTGTGTGTGTGTGCGCGTGTGTGTGTGTAAACGCATTACTTGTACAATGGACTTACTGTATAAATCCTTTAACTGTGTGGAAGTTATGTGTCTGTTGTGTGTGTGTATGTGCACGTGCAATGGCTTATCTGGCCGGACTACAAAGCCCCTCTGTTCTTAGCATGAGCTCCATCTCTGGGCCTTGTCAAACAAACCGCTCCTGGCGCCTCTCTCCTGGGCATGTGCCATGGCGGCCAACGGGGCCACAGTGGCCAGTGGACCCCCTGTCCCTGGCGCCTCCACAGCATCGGCTACTAAGTGGTGATGGAAGCCCCAACAATGTGGCCCCAAACCACCCAGACCTCCCTCCCTCGCCCTCGTTTACATTCATTAAAACAGTAAAACGTCGACTCCCCTCAAAGCCTCGGGAGCCTCTGCCAAGCCTGCCACAGCCGATAAACCGGGGCCACCTCTCACTGCCCATTCGTTTTCCTTTCTTCTTTTCCCTGTGCTCCTCTCTTTCTGAGATGGCGCGCCCCACAGCACCCCTCTGTGGGCACTGGGCTCTGGTCTGTTGGCAAGCCTCTTCCTCTCTATCCATTCTCCTTTTCACTGCTTTTTTCCCTTTCTTTTTGTTTGCTTTTCGGTTTAAAAGAAGCAGTTTGTCTCTGGGACAACTCAGAAAGGGTAACCGTATGAAAGTGCTTCTCCATCCCCTTCTCTTTCTTTGTTTTTTTTTCCCTTTTCGAAAATGGTGTGTAGCATCTTTAGTAGAGGCATCTCACAGCTCAAGTAAAATGCTGACCACAACTTCACAAATGACGAAGGAAGCCAAACGGTCTGCTCATGTTACTATTCTGACGCTCATTCAGCTCCTGCACTGAGTTGGCAGTGTTTCTGCTGAACAGCTAAGTTCACTGTAGGTAGGAGTATTTCTCACCCTGCACCCCCACATCACCTGTCTAGTGACAGGTGATGTTCGTCTGGTTGTCTGAGGTTAATGTGGGCACACCGACGTCAGACACTATTGAAACAACGGGTATTCATTCACAGTACACGGGTGGCAGTCAATCTTTGCTAGCCTTGTATGAGGAGGGGTACTGATGGAGCAGTTCGGGGGGTACATGTTCACCGTTCAGCCACAGGCTGCTCTCCTCAATCGGGGCAGAAGGGGTTAACTACCTCATGGTCAGCCTGCTCTAATACTGTCCCTATCATGACATCACTGGATCCATTCCCTTCAGCAGGGGATCCTTGTTCAAATCCATGTCCAGTTCCTGCCAGGGCCTTATCTTCCCCCCTTTGCATGCAGTGGTGCTGGCAATGTGGAAGTGGGTGGGTTTGGGTTGGGTGAAAACGGTTCCTTTCCTCCTCTCATTTCATGCATGGCTGACTTGAGATCACTCACTGTCAACATGCTAACCCCTGCGTCAAGCCCCGGTTGGCCATTAACATGCAGCATGGAGACAACAAACACATTTTTGACACAACATATACTGAAACACTCTGACCTGCAGCCAGGCACGCTGCTGAAGACCGGGGAGCATTATTGCAGTGTGTACGACAAGGTGGCACGCCAGCTCCACTGAGCTCTTATTATCCCCTCAACGCAAGTGAAATTCAGAAAAGGATCTGACTCTACAGCCCCGTCTCAGACGATACTTCCATATACAACTTAATTGTAGGTCCCAAAATACGCTGACTGCTATCCTTCCGTCACGTGTAGAATGCATGTCAACAAATCAGTGAATGAGGGCGTGGATTGGGTTATCCACTGCCATCTATGTTTGACCCCGATTTACCTTCATTGGGGATTATTACGCTCTACCACAGGCTTCCTAGATCCTTAACCTTGCTGTAACAACATTACACCCAGACTCTGCCATTTCTAGCCAACTCAACATCCATCTCTGATCGAAAAAGTGAACGTAGCCATTTCTAGCATCATGCATTAGCTTACGTTACCCTCACTAATCTGAGAGGTCCGTTTTCAGGCGTCACCATTAGTACCCACATTGTGGGGGATGGACACAGACTTAGATGGAGCAGGGGAGATTAAGGCCAGATGGCCTTCCTGATGCCCCTCAATGAGTTTGAACCTGCAACGTCTGGCTCGTCAGTTCCCGAAGTGCATGCTCTACCACTGAAGCAAATCAAATTCAGTGGATGTTCTCAAAGGCGTCCTTATTCATTGATACATCAGCAGGGTTATGACAAAATGCCATTTGACACACTGGCATGTAGTCTCACAAGGAGAGGAAAATCACTTTTGTTTGGTTATTGTATTGTTCTAATGAAAAGTGTCCTCTGCATTTAACCCACCCTATTGTACAGGAGCAGCGGGCAGCTGCTGTGCCTAGGGAGCAGGCACATACACCTGGATCTGGTACCTGCATCCTCATCAAAGTGGTGTAGTCGCAGACCAGTTTTCTTGTGACAGAATGTTGGTAATCTACATATTTACGTAGGGACTTCAACGAAGATTTGTCTCCAATACTGGGTTGCTAACGGCACTAGTTTCATTCCTGCCTGGACCCCCAAGCATGGTATATTAGTTTCTTTTCAGTCTCGCTGCTCTATCCAAATGGATGTTTGTGTGCATTTGATGGATGAGGATAGTTGGGAGGAGTGCGGCTGGGCCGGGGGTGATATAACCTCTGGTGAGATGAGAGAGTGCCGCTCTGGAGAAGAGATCAAGGTAGGCACTGCTGAAGAAGAGACGGGTCCTCGGCGGAGGAGAGTGCCGAGCTGACAGAATGGTTAAATGGAGAGAAGGCAGCCGGTGTTAATTACAAACAGCAAGGAGGGATAAGGAGAGGGATTAGGTCAATCATGGAGGACGGAATTAGAGAAACGGGAGGAGGAGGGGAAAAAAAGCTGACTTTAATTAGCATTGTTGGAGGGGTGCTCACGTGTTGGCGTTAGCCTCGGAGAGCTAATGCTAGCTGTCATTAGCATTCATACGCCGAGGGCTCAGCACAACCAGGACATTTCAGTAGCAATTACTTTAGCTGGGCTGGTGCAGACATGCTGGGACAGTACACATAAAGATAGCTGCTCATGCTGCAGGGGCGGCAGAGGCCAAGGAAGTGAGTGATTGAGGAAAAGCGACTGGATATTCGCTGCAACCAGCCTTAGCATGTCATTAGCGCACTCTCCATCCCCCTCACCCCCCTGACTGGACATTATGAGCTTATCACATGGAGCAAAAGGGAATAATTACCCAAATACTATCCAGCACAGCCATCTTTAATCAGAGGAGTGTGTAATTACTGCCACACAAATGACTTCAGTTCATTACGAGGCTGCCGTAACATGGGCATGGATAGATTGTTCATCATTCTAAAGTGTATTATTTACAATCGCTGCAGCGTACCAGGGACGGATAAATACACAATTGTCATTAGGGGCGAACGGGGAAATGGATGAGCTGGTCAGCTAGGCATTTTTCAAATACTCGCATTAAAAGCCTAAAGTGCTGAGAGACAACAGAGGGCGAAGTGAGTCCCTGGGAAAACGGATGGTGCACTAAAAAAGAAATTCTTCCTCTATTAATCCACATGTTCTCTGCAAAATCTAATTTTTAATGATATTTACATTCTTTATTTTTTAATGCACTCAAATCTGTTTACGGGCGGTGCTTTATTTCTTCTCCCTTCCAACCACTCCAGAAACCCAGTCATTTCGGAGGTTTGTTGTTTTTTTGTGCTCCTCTTAAGTACACGTGATGTGTGTTTTCCTGGGGTCCAGTAGCACACTAATCTTCCACGGCCAGATGTGCTGGTAAAAGGCAAAGCCACAAAGCCTCCACCACTAGACGTCTCTGCATTGCTCCTGGCCAGATATGATGCTGCATCCCTGGGGGCATTAGCTGAGAGCTTTGCCAGGCTCCAAATAGAACCATGCCCTTACTCAGGAGACAGCTGCATAATAGAGCGTCGTGATAGAGGGAGACCAGTCAAACTCGAGGACTATCGCGGAGGACTACTGGTACAGTACTTCCACAAGTTATGCATGCATGTTTAGGGACGATAATGGGAAAAACACAATTGTTTGCAAGGTGATGGCTGAGAGACGGCGATCTCATTAGCACAGATGATGTGGTCGGAGAGGAAAATATTGTAGTATCCTGATCCACCGTCTTCCCCTCATAGTGTGACTATGTATGAAAGCTCCATTAATTCTTAATCATAAACTAACTAACCATAAAATAAGAACTCCTATCTGGGCAACACTGAACCGGGGACTTGATCTTTCCCAACTTCAGCTCTCCTGTTACCAGTGAGAGAAAAAAGACACAATTCTCAAATCCCCTTTCTAAATGATTACTGCGCATGGATGAACTGATCCATCACGCCAGCATGAGGCGATCATTAACAAAGCATGTCCAATCGCGTCTGGATCTGCAATCACTTCGAGGCATTTATTGTTCTGTGATTTGGAAAGCTGGAAAAGAGCAACAAAAACAACAACAGCACACAACAACAACCATCACCACCACTACCACCAAGAGCATTTCCATCCTGATTGAATGGCGGTAATTGTCAGTGTCAAGCCGGCTTTTGTGGCTGTAGACAGATCTGGCGGAGTCCGATGGTAGAAAATGACTGAGAACAACAATCAGCATCTCTGCCTTGCTCAACAATATGGGGGATCCGAATAAAGACGAAACACCTCAAACTGAGGATATTTACCCTCAATGCTGCCTTTGTCTGGCAGGGAAAATGTCAACCAGAACCCACAGGGTAGAAAGGAGCAGTGAAAAGGGAAGGGGAAGAAATCAACTCAGGTCGCCATTGCTCATTCGTCAGACATCTGACAGCAAATCATTACGCCGTCGTTTCGATTGATCAACAGTCACCTGGTAACTGATATCAACAAAGGGAGGGCTGTTTGTTTCGTAGAACGGCGCAGGAGGCCCCCCTCCCCTTCACTGTGGAAACATTAGGGTTGCTCTCTTTTGATGCCGCTCGTCTAAGACAGCCGATTCAACTCATCAAACAGTGTTCAGGGGAACGGAATTAAAGTTATAGGGCTGCTCGAACAAGATCCTTTTTATGGCTTGAAGTTGTTGCAGCCAATCGCGTGCCGCTTCATTCATGGGCTGACCGTCTTTTGATGCTAGCATCTATTAAATTTCCTCAGATCATTGCCACCAACACCGCCACCGCTCCCACACCAACACACACACTCGCTCACACGACCTTCTTTGAGAGCTGCCTCAAATCATTTTTTCTAAACCAGTAAGAGGAGGATCATAACCACTTTCTCAATGCTACTTTCCTGGAGGAAGCGGCACCAGAAGTTGTATGTGTGTATAGATTTGCCTTTTATTTTTTTTATCAACACCCTAGCTCCTTGTCTCTGTCAACTTTTACATCCACCTATATGTAAACTACATTCATCGATTAATAAATGAAAAATACTTTCAGGAACTGACAAGCCAAGGGCTATGGGTTTGAACCCACCGTGGGGCATCAGGAAGGGCACCAGGCCTTGATCTCCCATGCTCCATCTAAATCCATATCCATCCCCACAGCATGGGACCTGATGGTGACATGTAAAACGAGACCTCTCACCTCCAG
Source organism: Regalecus glesne (assembly GCA_900302585.1). Taxonomy (NCBI): domain Eukaryota; kingdom Metazoa; phylum Chordata; class Actinopteri; order Lampriformes; family Regalecidae; genus Regalecus; species Regalecus glesne. Next base: position 7,954 of record OMLC01041368.1, read on the forward strand.
ATTAGCTGTGGGTGGTACATAAGACAAGTAAAACATGATATGGGTACACGCTATGATACGGAGGATGTAAGTAAACTTCTTTCAGTACACTCAGGGGGCATTGACACAAATATTGGAGCATGTTGCCCTAACAGGCGGTAAAGAGGGGGGCACTGAGTGCCCGGCATAGTTGACGTGTTAAATTCGCTGCTTTAAAGCTGGCCCTTGATCTCCACGCTTGTTTAGCCACTCTGTATAGTTCAGCTAGCTCATGAATGTGAGGCGACTTGTGTGGCTAAGATCAGTGTGACAGTGGAGACACCCTTGAACTATGAGGAGGGATCATTCTGTCATTTGAGGGAAGGGGGGGATGTCATCATCTGCCTAGAGGATGTGTGGGGTGGGGTGGTGGGGGAAACGGCATTCAAATGTTTGGACCCGTGAGGATTATGGATAATGCATAAAGGATTGTAGTCAATCCAATGGACTGTTTGTTTAGTGTCTACAAGCTTGTGTGCACTGTATGTTTAATCTACATACATCACCCTGGCATTCAATCTTCCCAGTGCATTCAGCAAATCAATAACTTTAAAGGTGTGCTTAATCTGTCTTCACTTGCTAGCATGCAGTTAAATCATAATCTGGGAGGCACACACACACACAGAACATATTTGTATTAGAGATGGTCCTCCACACTTGAAACTTGGCTTTCATTGAATTACAGCAGGCCCCCATGCAGAGCTGCAAGCAGGGCCCCTGCCTCTGAATCGGGCATGTTCGAAAATACCCTTCAAAAGGCTCATCTGAAATACCAGGGACGCTTCTGTACACTATAAAATCATGGCCCTGTCCCTGAGGTTCAGGAACAGTTACTATACATTGCGGGAGAGCCTCCTAGAATGAAGTAAACTGCAGGGGCTGAGCAAATAATAGCACGTAGCCTGATGCTCACACATATGGTGACTGCATTGGGTTGCAGGGAGGTGGTGAGGGAGGATACGTATTTGGGCTTTTGTGTTTGCATAACTGCAAGTCTAAGTGTGTGGATCTGAAAAGCAGCAAGCGATAACTGCATGTGTATTGAGGTGTTTTAAGTATCAAGTCGAAGGGAGTTTCAGTGTGCTTGTATGCACAGCCATCAGTCATGACTCAGCCAATCTTAACACATGGCCCTTAGCTTTCTAATGATCATCTTCTTTGTCCCCTAGTTCCCTAACATAGAAATAGCCTGCAACTACAGGCATTGGTCAGATCTGATTTCTTGTATAGCATCTAAAAGAAAATCAAATCAATTGATGAACAGTTAAATAAGGACTCAAACACATACAGATCACATGAATATAGTCAGTGATAAAGGGAAGCCTCATAGCCTGTTTAAACATTAGCCAAGCTGCTAACAGTTATCGCCCTTTACCCTGATGTCTATCCTCCATGCTTTAGCCTTCCTGATGGACACAGTAGCAGTCACAACCCCAACTCCCCCGGTCCCTAGCACGCCCTGTTGGACCTGGAAGCAATCATTGCACATGGGGGAGTTACCATCCCATTAAAAACAAAGAGGCACACGCAGAGGTGGGGATGATACTGTACGGACGTCAGTTGCTAGGGAACAAAGTGACGTGGATCCATGCGTATTTTTCATCGCGGTCATTTCTAGCCATGGCATCCGGGGCCACACCGCAAAGAAGTAACATCAAAGGGTGAAGAAATGTAGCAAGGAGCTGAAGCAGGAGGACAGATCGGTGTCCTTCCATTGGTAACGCCGCGGTACTGGAAAGAGACGGTGGAAGAGACAGAGCGAGCTCCGAGCCATCTTTTAGCGCGGAGAGGCAGCCCATTTCACATGCTTGACTTATTGGGCATGGAGGTACGCCTGTGTGAAATGTGCAGGTGTGATGAATGAAGATGTGTTTGTGCACGTGTGAGGGTGCGTGCTTGTGCTTCTATGTGAGCTCGGGTGCGCTTGTCTGGCGGAGTTTGAACACTGCAAATGTTTGTATTTCAGTTTAGGATTGTCAGCTTTGGATATGGATACCCTCAGAGCAATACTGCTACCCTGTGTGTGTGTGCGTGTACTTTCTGTGCCTATGGTGTGCATATCTTTTGATATCCAGTAGTCTGTGCACATGTCTGTCACATCAAGTGTACAATGTAGTGTTCATTGGGTGCAACGTGTCAAAAGGCTTTAATGCCAATATCTTGCTCTCTTGTATGGTAGTGCTAAAAATCAATACACCTACTCTCTCCTTTGAGACTGCTTGGACAAAACCAAAGTATGAATACACTAACCTGCACACACAGACACACACTCACACACAACTTATGGCATACATCCTTCCCAGGGCATTGTGTCGCCCTAGGGCTAGGCCACACCTGTCCACTTACACTTAGGTGGCCACTAATATAATTGATCCGGAGTGACAGGGGCCTCGCATCACAATATTTTTTTCTTTTCTTAGTGAAAAGAGGGGAGTTCTTGTGTTTTCCTGACCCTTTTTGTCCCTGGTTTGACTGACTGGGGCGGAAAAAGAAGAAGCCCAATTCATTTGTCATTCTACAGATATGCAAACTAATTTGTTCTCTGCATTCAACCCATCCTATTGTATAGGAGCAGTAAGCAGCTGCTGTGCCCGGGGAACATCTCCAGTTCTTTTTCTTATTGCCTTGGCCAGAGGTACAGGCAGGAGCATTATCCCTAACATGCATGTCTTGCTGATGGTGGGAGAAGACTGGAGAACCTGGAGGAAACCCACACAGTCAAGGGGAGAATATGCAGACTCCACAGAGAAAAAAACTGGACTGAGATTCAAACCCGGGACCTTCTTTCTATGAGGCTAAAGTGATATCCACAATGTCACTGTGTCTCAAGGTAAGACTGGCAGTTGATTGAATTGTCTGTGTACATGTGTTGGGGTGCGGACCCCCCTGGTGAATTTGGAGAAGGTGTAAACAGTATCAACATAATACATTTGTGCCATTCGTGGTGGTCCGGACTATGATGCTTACACTGATGTTGTCTACCGCCATTTCCCCCTCTTTTAAGAATCCTCACCCATCTGTCCATTTGTCCACAGACATATGAGGAATCTTGGCCTGGTGGCTTAATCTGTCTTGTTTGCATTTTAGACGTTCATTGATTAGTACCTTCACTATGAGGGAGGTTATCATTATTATTACTTGTTTACCTTTTGTAATTCATTCATTCAATTGTTGTGGTTTCTTATTCTTTTTCTCCCTATTAAAGGGGTTTTTAAGGGAGGTGTTCCTTATCTGATCTGAGGGTCTAAGGACAGGATGTTGGGTTAATGTAAAGTCCACCGAGGTAAATTATTAATTTGTGATAATGGGCTATATGCAAATAAAATAGTCTTGACTTGACTTGACACCCAGCAGTAGGTACTAACCCACAATATCTGGCTTGTCAGTTCCCAAAGCACGCTGTACCGTTGACCTACCACAGCCCTATGTATTTTACATGGTATGCTTTGAAATAGGCCGATCTAAATGTTACTGCCATGCTTAGTTCTATCAAACGTCCAGAGACAAGTCCTGCTGTGTCCCTGGTGGCCTAAATTTCTCCCCAACTGATCTTGAAACTCTCCCTCTTCTGAGATTTTTTTTTAACCGTGCTCTTTTTCTGAGGGCTTAGTACCGCCTCACTCTGTCAACCAAAAGATTTATCAGGTCCCGCAAAAAACAAACAAGTGGCTTGTAGTCATCCCACTGTAAGTGCCTCTAATTACCACTTTAAAATTCCACCAACAAGCTAATAAAAGCCCCCATTCTCATTTTTTTCTAATTCCTTTTTCACTCACTCTGGTATCTTGAAACACTGCAAGTGATTAGTCCAAGTGACTTTATTCATTAGGAGCACAGTCTTAATGATTATTAAACTACACACAAGTCAGAAAGTAACCAGGGGCTGCTTGGT
>OMLC01041380.1:0-11701 GCA_900302585.1 Regalecus glesne
ACAAGTAGTAAATACTCTCCTGACAGTGATGTCAATAACAATTACAACAACAACAACCCCAAAACAGTCAAACTAAGCAAATCTAATATACGGGGCATGGAAACCCAGCATGTTCGTAAACAGCCATTTTGAAACACACCCAGTAGATACCAGATTTTTTAAACTGTTGAATAGCTGACTGAGGACCGTGAGTGTAAAGTAAGCCTTTGTAGACCTGGGATTAAGTGATAACCTGTGAAAAGTAATACTTAGCCTATGCACTCAGATTTATGTATGTATAAATCTTGAAAGTAGAGGAATGTTTTTATAAATCACTTCCACTTGATAACCCTTTCTGATCCTCACAAGATATGATATACTGTGTCAGGATAGCCAAAATATCACACATGCCTAAAGAATGATTAACGATACACTCTTGCAAAAAACTATACTTTGGCAACCAAATGTAGCCAGTTGAACCAGATGACACATGCCAAAGACACAACTTTATTGTCTCATCTGTGGTTTCTCTAAACACATGGGCGGTTTCTTAACTCCACTTGAATAGATACAAAAAGTATCCGTTAGTATTCAATATCCACATGAAATACCATATTACATCAGTCTGTGTAAAAATAAAAGCAATAGTTTGTGTATGAGGGCATTACTGACCGATCACAGGAGCAAGCCACAAGCAGGCTGAGAAGGTTGTAGATGATGAAGGTGAAGATCACAGCAGTGATGGTACCGCGGGGGATGGAGTAGCTTGGGTTTTTCAAATCCCCTTGTAGATACAAACACACACATACACTGATTATTTACTATGCTGTACATTTGTGCACAAAAATAGACAGGTTAATCACTCTCTCTCACAGACAAGAGTAACAAATCCTTAAACTGTCAGTGTTCCATCTCTTCTCCTGGGAACCCTACCACATCCCCCCTACCTGACATGTTTGATCCAGCCATGATACCAGTGCAACCATTGAACATGACTGCAAAAACAGTTGCGAAGGTCATCATGGTTCCTGTTGTGTAATCCACAGTGTAATCCGCTGTAAAGACAGATATGACATGAGCCATTGGGTAGGGTACTTATCGACATTCTTCAGTCCTATTTTTGCTTGCAAGTGGGTTGGGGAGGTAAATTCAAAAGGAAAAAAAACACATTTATTTCTTTAAAATCAATAATACATATGTGTTAGCCTAATTGCCAAAACCTTACCCTCTAGGTTCCCCAACAGTGTGTCCAACTTGAAACCGGTAAAATTGGCTGTGGTGGGGGATCCAGGGCTTGTGCCATTAGCAACTGGGGAGGGTGTAGCAGGGCCAGGCAACACAATAGTGTGGGGCCGTACAGCAAAGAAGCTGACAAAGATAGTAGCCATGACAAACATGACAACTAGGAAGATGAGGAAAGTGGCCTTGGCATAAATGTGGGCACCCACCAGGCATACCAATAGGCATAGTAGAGCAATACTGGTAGCATAGAGCACCGACCACCAGTAACCTGCTGGTAGCACCTGATAAGGTGATGCCATGGAGGTTACATCTGGAAGACAAATGGGGTAATCATGTTGAGAAGCTATGCAGAGATATTCATATAATTATTTAACTTGGTTATAAACATTTACTTGAGCTCACTCTTTCTGCCATGGATACACATGATTATATGGATAAAAAATGTCTCTATTGCAATTGACCTTTAGAACTAGAAGCATCATCCCTAAAAATATAAAATTCAACTTTTAAGCAACTTATACAAGATCTTTTGTCGTTGGTTTGTTGAGGCCTCCATATATTCCCCACATACATTTATGTCAAACTTTTAATGAAAGCCCCTTTAAATATAAGTTCAATTTGTATAATCCTTTACAGCCTCACCTTCTGGTACTCCAAAAGTGGCTACGATGGCCTCAACGAGACCCAGCACATAGAGGGCACTGCCGCACACATTGGCCAAGAAGAACATGATGCCTATACTGCCACCGAACTCTGGTCCCAATGCTCTGCTGATCATATCTGAGTAGGGCTAAGGCTGAGGACAGCTGGATTAGGTGCAGGTACATGCATTTATATAAGTGCAGTCATTGTTTTAAAGAAAAATCTGGAGTATAAAATAAACTTCTTTTAGATTTGACAGTTTATTCAGGATGAAGTTCTGTTTTCAAAACTTAATTTGGGTATAAAGTAAGCCAGTCAACTGAGTGCCACTGAACCAAGTTAAATCTTGTTAGAATACTTCAGCTGTGGGAAAATAAAAACAGGCCTAGATTGATAATTTGGTCATCATTGCTCCGGTTGATTGATGAGCAATTGCGTACAAAAGTCTCCTCCTACATTAAGGGTTAGATTGGGGTTTGAATCTGGTAGCTTACAGTGACAGAAGAAAAAGAATATTCAATGAATTAAAATACAAACTTTAATGGAAAGAGTCTTGGAATATAGACTCTGGTATCAAATTAGAGCCCATTTGCAGCAAAAATAATCTCCTTTGGTGTAATTACAGAAAACAGAATGATGAAGTTTGTGGCTTGCAAACTGCATATTGATTCTAAAATAAATTGGATGGCATGGGCAGGCAGTTTAATACATACATAGGATGGGAGTCAAAAACACCAACACAAGTCAAAATGCGATAAAAACAGGGAGAGTAGCATTATTAGGACAAGACGAGAACATTTTTAACAGGGCAAGAGCTGAATTTCACTCTCGTAAAGCCCTGCAAACACACACAAATAAAAGTTAAGTCCAGCCTCACATTCCAACCAGATACATTTCTTTGCTCTGCACTCACCAGAGAGGAACTCTCATGTGACAAGAAGATGACAATAACGCTATGCTTAATAGATTTTGCAGAGTGTGGCCATATCTCACTGAGATCTCATCTAAGTGCAAACCAGACCATCTCCCATATCATAAAATCTCAATGTGAGCTAGGTCTAATCTTGGAGTGAACAGACTTGAGAGTTAATGCACCCTGGTGAGATCAGAAGATAAAAGTTGCATTGGAATGAGAAACATAAACATTGCTTTAGAAAGGATTTGCTATAAAGTAGATTACACTATGGCCTTGTTATTTTGGGACATCCTGAGGCAGTCAGAAAGCTCTCAGGTCATAGTTTCCTTACATTGTATATGTCCGTATATGTCTGTGTGCGGGAGAATAAGGAGCACCTGGGAACACTCAAACTTGAGAACAAAAAATCTTTAAAAGGTTATTGAGCTATTTTTCTATAATTTTTGTTACTGTTAAGTTGAAGATTACTAGAATGCATAGACTGAAAATATTTTTGTTAATAATTTTTTTTTAAAAAACAAACAGGTCAACGAGCAAGAAACGGAGCTCTTTTGTCAAACGTTCTACAAGGTTTTAAAGAAACTATGATGCTTCATCCATCGATGCCTGCATTAGATGTAGATGGTGTAAAGGACACTCTAGGCAATGCATATGGTTATTACAGTGTTTTAACCTGGGGTTGTGTGTATGTGGGTTAAAGGGGCCGCAGTAGGTCAGTGGTTAGTGTGCTTGCTTCGGGAACTGAAGAGCCAGAGGCTGCGGGTTCGACTCAACTGTGGGCCTCATGAAGCGCATCCAGCCTTAATCCCCAAAGTTCCATCTAAGTTTCTGTCCACCCCCACAATGTGAGGACTAATCACGACACATAAAAATGAGTCTTTCTTTGTGTGTATGTGGGTTGGGGGCTGGAACTCATGCAGTTCAGTTGAATGGGAAGAAATTCTTATCTAAACAGAATTGAATTGACCTCGATTAACTATTTGATTTCTGCCAGGTGTGAAATCTGCTGAGTAGTTAATGTTTTACAGTTCAGAAAATGAACAACAGCTTTCATTCACCTTTCAACGGAACACTATGCATGTGAGATACATACAGTGTTACAATCAGGGAACCACGGACATTTAAATAACCAAAGCCATGCACTGTGTGAATAACACGCCATGTAGGTCCATTCTCAATGCTTGCATGTCTAAAAGTATGTGCACACTCTTGATCATGTCTAATTTGACCACCATGGTGCGTATACTACACTTCTGTGACTATCATGTGCTTCTATCATGTGTTGGAATTTGGTGTGTGTGTGTGTGTGTGTGTGTATGCACACAAGGATACTTTTGTGTGAGCTAAACAGTGTGTATGTGTATGCATGTCTGATTGTATGTATGCCTGCTATGGGGAAGATACAATAGGCTCCTCCAGCGTCAAGCGCTCCGTTGGTGGAGATGGCACAGACAGAGAGCACGGTCATACTGATGATGAAGTAGGCAACCAAAAACATGGCTATGGCCTGGTAGAGCCCACACTGACCCACCACAAAACCTAGCAGGGGGAAAACACATGACAAAAATTACACACAGAAATGAATGATAAAAATACAAAGAGCAACTCCATGGAAACATTTCTGAGAGGGTGTGTAAGAGAGAGAGCAGGGTAGGGATGAGTGGATCACACATTGGTATTGAATGGGAACTTTGCCCTAAGCAATAAAATCCCTCTGGCCAAAGAAGCAAGTTGATGGGGGGGCTTTGCTGGAATTGCCCGTAAGAGAGTTTCAAGAGGTGGCCATAAAACTTAGTCATAATAAAACTCTTACATTCAAAGTAATCACTATATTGTGTAATGACAGTGATAATGCAGCCACTAACTTCCTCGGTTATTTTAATTTAACACTATAATAGTACTATGATGATAAGCTAATTTTCTAGTTCTAAACAAGTTTTGGATGAAGTTTTGCTTTATCTGATCACTGGACTTTCTTGTCCAAATGGAACCATTGTCCTATTACAAAACAGGTATTTATGGTTCCACTTTTACAAATATTGCAATTTACTGAATATGACAGCATAAGAACTGCAAAAGCAGACTGTGGTTTACTATTGGTCTACAATGGTGTCCCTTGCTATGAAACTCATGACAAGGGGAACAAAACACAAGCCCCTCTTGTTCCTCATAACCGAGTGACAGGAAGACATGAAACCAGTTTGTTATGAGTCTTCTCTGCCTCTATGCATCATTATTTTACAGTGTTTCCTCAACCATGAGCATTACCGAGCGGCCCGCCCAAGCAAGCCCTGTAAGTGAAATGTGAAGATGAATATTTTTATTTTCAGTGAAAAGGAAAACCCACGTGCCACAGCATCTTTATGCATCTTCAACAATCCAGGCTAGGAAAGTTAAAAGAAAAGTTGAATCCTTAAATGGGCCATAATCTTTCATGCTTAACGTTGTGTCCAGATGGACTGATTCAACTCCACAGTCTCTCAAGAGAAGAATCTGTTGCCCTCCAATAATGCATCAGTTTGTGAAATAAAATTGCTTCATGTCATGCACCAGCATTTTGGTGCCGACTGGACCACTTTGTATGCCTTATAACACATGGACTACAACATGTCATTTATCCAATTCAGAGTTCATTATCTCTAAACATTCATTTACATTTAACACAGCCGGAGAGTTTTAATGAGTTGAAAGGTGAGTCCTTCCTGGACAAGACAACTTGTGTTTTCATACCACATGCTTTAGAAAAAACACTTTAATGTCACTGTCTGCTGAATGTACACATGCCCCTTTAATGCATATGAACACCTCAACATTCCCAGACAAAGAAAACTGTTCGAAAATGCCTGAAAATATATAAGGGTTATAAAATATCAAAAATATTTAAGACACTTCTGGCTTATGGCCATATCACCCTGACAACGCCCAATCTCACATGATCCTGGAAGCCAAGCATGGTCGGGCCTGGTTAGTGTGTGGATGGGAGACAGCCTAGGAACACCAGGTGCTGTAAGCTATTTGAGCATAGATACTGAAGTAGAGCGATCATCTAGTAAACAGAGGATTGGTGGTTTGATCCCCAGCGTTTGCAGAAAGTATGTTGAAGTGTCCTTGAGCAAGACACTGAACCCCTAACTGCTCCTTAGGCACTGAAGCTGCTCACTGCTCCTATACAATAGAATGAGCTAAATGCAGCAAACGCATTTCATCGTTTGTATGTACAATGATACATAAATAAAGCTTCCTCTTACTGTTATAGCTGTTCAAGATATATGTGGTTTTGGGACAACAGAAACTATAATTTCTCCAGGGAAACTGACTAAAGTGATGTATGCAGAGGCCCAAACACAACAGGTTAACTCTGGCTTAGACCACATAGTGTTTGGAGTGCATCCAGGGCTGCTTTTAGCCATAAGTGATCTGATGGCAGTTGCATCAAGGTCTACCAGGTTTAGAGGCCAGAAAAAAGGGGGAAACAATTTGATGAATACATTGTACATGCCTCTCAAAGGGCTTACTATTCAGATTACAAATCATTATCTCAATAACTAATTCGCTAATACTTTTACAGTTTTATTCATTTGTTTCCCCAATCAGACAGCTACCAAAGGAATTTCACTTGTCCAATGAGTTTGCTTGTCCCAGACAGGTGAACAAGAGTTCATGTCAAGCCCTGGCTTTTGTAGATAACTTCATGATACTATGGGATATATTTAGTCATGACAGTAGTAAAGTGAAACTTTTATACTGATCCGAGCCTAATTCACTTCTTTGTCATCTAATAAGAGGTCAATCAATCGTGTATCATGCCATTGCTAGTAAAAAGCTGGAAAGTCTACAGTGGTTTCGTATTGGTCCAGACAATCAAACTACTGTTTTGTAATTTCCAGTAGTGTCAAAAAAAAATTCTCCCCCAAATGTGTGGCACTATGCGAGATACAAGTCCACAATAATCCCCACAGAGGCTCTGTGTGCAAGTGCCTGCGTGTGTGTGTGTGTGTGTGTGTGTGTGTGTGTGTGTGTGTGTGTGTGTGTGTGTGTGTGTGTGTGTGTGTGTGTATTCGTAAATGAGATCATAAAGGTCTGAGGAGCTACAGTATTTGTGAAGGCACTGAGCTGAAACTGTGTGTAAAGAGTCCGGAAGGAGAAATCAGAGGACACGGCATCCCTCAAGATTGAGGTGGAGAGGAGCCAACATCATGACACTTCGTACACAACAGACACGTACAATACTTGATTACACACATAAATACAGTCCCATGCCTATGCTATTCAACCATAAGAGGGGAAAACACCCAAAGGGTTAACCCTCCCCACATGAAGACCAATCCAGGGTACTTCCCGGCTTTTCACCCAATGAGCAACGAGATAAGCTTCACCATGACTTCGCGACCCAGTTTTGGATAAATGGTTGATGCTGGATGTTACCCTTTCCTGTTTCTCAAAATGTTTTGAATTAACAATAATGAAAGTTGAAATGCACTGAATAAATTGTGACAGATGTGGGTTGGGAGAGACGGAGGTGTGAGAGAGAGAATATGAGAGAATATGAGAGAGAGAGAGAGAGAGAGAGAGAGAGAGAGAGAGAGAGAGACTTATTAGCACAGTAGTTGCACACTAATATCAGAAGTATTATTGGCATACTAGAGAAAAGCTGAAAACTCTGGGGGATACCAAACATACACAAGTAACACTGTATTGAATAATTATATTATTCTTGGCAGGGTCCCTCATCATCCTGATTCCCCTTGTGTGTATCAACTAAAGAAACGTCACAAAAAGACAGATCCTTTGTAAGTGCCACATTGTGGGGGTGGACAGGGATTTAAATAGAGCTTGGAGTACGAAGGTCAGATGCTCTTTCTGACACCCCGCGGTGGGTTTGAAGCTGCAGCCTCTTACTCGTCAGTTCCCAAAGTGCTGTACCGCGGATCGACCGCAGACCCCAAAAACACTCTCAATTAAGACCGGACTTCAGTGAGAGGAATGCACCTTGGCTAGAAACAGAAGTGGGCTGGCACTATTGCAGTGCCAGACTATGAGCACTTCAGAGAATGTTTTGTGAGATGACATCATTCGATAACAGATTGCAGGTAGCTCAGCGGTAGAGCGTGTGCTTCGGGAACTGATGAGCCAGAGGCCGCAGGTTCAAACCCACCGCAGGGCATCGGGAAGCACATCCATCTACGTCCTTTCCACCCCCACAACATGGGACTGATCATTACTTAAAAACGAATCTCTCAATAAAGATGGGTGGCAAAGGGATCAGGCACTGTTGACTTGCAGCAAGAAGGTCTCGGGTTCGAACATAGTAGCAGGTCCGTTCTGTGTGGAGTTTGCATGTTCTCCCCATCTGTGTGAGTTCCTGCCCACCATCCAAAATAACAACAACAAAAAGATACAGGGACTGCAGATGTGAATTAGCTTGAAGCCAAATCTTGTGCGCTGCATTGAATTGTGAAATCGATGTTAAAAGCTGCACATGGTCTCTTGAAAAATGACTAGTGAGTAAACATGGCTGACAGAAAATGAACTCATTTTTGGACAGTGTTTTCTTGTCTAGCGACCACTCACAGTGGTTTATTTACAATGTACCATCCCATTTATCTGATCATAGGAGATTAAGGCTTTACGCCCTTCCCAATCCTCCCCGTGGTGGGATCAAACCTGCGATGCCTTATTTGTAGGCATCTATTCTACCATTGAGCTAGCGCGGCTCCAGTACAGATCCTTTGGGGAAATCCTGCTGGGAAAATGCTACCTTGCATTTGGGCTGGTCAGAGAAATATGATTCACTCCAAGCAGACAATAACATTAAGATCACCAAAACCAATTTGGCCAATTTGCAGTATTGATTGAAAATGCTCGACCAGATAATTATTTGAAGCTGTACTTTCATCATTGGTAGTAGCCTGCATTAATTAAATAAATCACTCAAACTTTTTGTAAAGCCCATTTCTTAAATTGAAACATGATGCAATGGGCTTCCGCATTAAGCAGCAGTCCACAGAACAAAGAAGGTAATAACACGAGAAAATGGACAGAATTGAAAATACATAAATAATGAAAATACTGAAATATTTAAGCCCTCATAAAACAGAGGCAAAAGATGTAAAAGAATAATAAAATAGAATGACATGCACACCCACTCCCTGTTTGAGTTGGTCTCCTCCCAAAGTCCAGACACATGCGTGCCAGGTGAACAAGATACTCCACATTTTCCATAGATGTGCGTGCGAGTGATCGTGTGTGATTGCGCGTTGGCTTTGTGATGGACTGGTAACCAGTCCAAGGTGTTTCCCTGCCCCTCTTCCAGAGTATGCTTTGATAAGATCCCTCTCCCGTCGAGCCTGAAAAAGAGTAAACATTGGACAGGTAGAGAAAATGGATGTGGATAAATTGACATTTATTATAGTATTCCTTAAAAGATAACAGATGGATCACACTTCGGAGTATACAGTTGTAATCGATCGTCACGTGCGTACCATGTGTTTTGCAACATGCTGGCATATGTTTACCCCGTCCCCCGGCCCTCCAAACAAGAACCTCTACAGGTCCTGTAAACAGAATCACCCCTTGTTTGGGCTTCAAGAGAGCATGATGTTTTCATATACAAAGCTTTGCATTGTTTAGTCTGACTTACATTACTGATAGTCTTAATGGAGACATGATAGAACATCCTCGTAAGTCAAATTTTCCGTTAAAAGTTACCGCAAGGTCCAAAACCGTGCTTCCTTCAGCAACCTGGGTTACCCACGTGTGCTGGCTTGATGATCAAATCGGATCAAACAACTTACAAACGTCTCCTTATGACCTCTGTTAATCTTTTGAATATCTGCAATCTGCAGAGCATCTATTGCCCACCAAAGCATAAAATCTCTATTTCACTTGTGTTTTAGCCAAGCAATGAGCCATGCTAGGCAGTGCATTAACCTGATTTACATCCGAGAGATGTTTGTCAGACATGTGAGGGAGTATCTAGTTGCTGTGTATGTTTACATAATGGTTATGGAGAGTAAATGGACTTATTTTCATACGGCACTTTTCTAGTCTAGTGACCACTCGGAGCACTTCACAGCATCACGTCATGTCATTGTCTGCCGCTTATCTGAGGTCGGGTCGTGGATCTGCTGGTGCTTATCCCAGTGCTTATTGGGTGGAGGGCGGAGGAACACCGGAATAGTCAGCTGTCTGTACTAGAATAGGTGTGGGGGATTAAGGCCGGATGCCCTCCCTGACACCCTGGAGTGGGTTTGACCCTCTTGATGGTTAGTTCCTGAAGTGCGTGTTCTACCCCTGAGCTACTGTAGCCTGCGTGTGGTTTTACAATGTATGCCTCACATTCACTGAGCGTGGGGGATTAGGGCTGGATGCCCTTTCCTGATGCCCTGTGATGGGATCAAACCCCACTACACTCGATTTGGAGGCGCATGCACCACCACTGAGTCACTGTGGCCTCGAAAGTAAAAAAAAAAAGTATTCTCAAGCTTGATAAATAATATTTGAGAATAATAATATAATGCGAGTCTTGCGTCAAGCAATGTAGCTCTTTAGCATAAAGTTTAACGGCCTTTGACTGCCATCATGTAGTCAGGTGTCACATATAGGTGGGTGAATACTTCTGGAGAGGGCTTCCAAGATAAATCCGTGCCGATGAGAAGAATTATCCACCATTTCCTTCCGCATCATTTATCACATCTTTTTTAGGTTGGATGCAATATTCCTACATCCATCATACTACGCCATGGTATCCAAAGGGAAGGTTACTCGTACAGACATCCCACTGGGTCTCGGCCACGGTCATGTACCGTGTCTGACTGAACCATGCTGCTACTGTAGAGGACATAGACAGAGGTTGTTGAAAGAGGGGAAAGGTTTTGATGTTTGCTCAATAATCCTGGTACAGAAATACCAGAAAGCTGAATCCGTTCATCTCGACACAATGTTGAGCGGGAGAAACCTTTCATCACTCATCTAAGTCATCCGAGACCGACAAAGTCACTTATATGACGGATGAAACGATTCTTCCACTAAACATTGTGCTCAGATGAACCGATTCAACTTCCCAGGAACAATACAAAGTCCTTCCTCATTCAGCTTCCACTGGGCGGTCCAGTGGTGAGCATTGTTGCCTCAGAGCAAGATCTGTGTTCGAGTCCCATCCCAGGTCCTTTCCGCGTGGCGTTTGCATCTTCTCCCCATGTCTGTGTGGGTTTCCTCCGGGTGCTGCGGATCCCTTCCACCATCAAAAAGACATGCATGTTTAAGGGTTAATACTCCTGCCTCTCCCCCTGAGCAAGGCAATAGGAATGAAAGAACTGGAGTTGGTCTCCGGGGGCTACAGACGTCTTTTGCCATTTTGCTCGATCATAGTAATTTGCTTCAGGAATACACGTGCGGATTATTTTCTTCATCTATATTTAAAACGAGCCCTTTTGGTTGTCATTGGACTGTTCTGCAAATGTTATCCAGTTCAGGCACACATATCAAGATTCTGCACATGTCACGGAGGACTCGGGGACATGCTCTACTATTCTGCAGACACAACGTGCCCCTCCTGGATGGATTGTTCGTCAGAGGATGTCCAATCCATGCACTGCTCTCTTAGTATTGACCCTGAGACTGGAAAACAAGACCCTTCATGCTGAATATTGATGCCGCAGAGGCAGAGAGCTGGATGATTTGTGCTGCACATGCTTCCCCATTGATTGTTTATTACATCTGTGGACTATGGAAAAAGGCTTCATCCATCAACCAACAGTAATGAGTTTTTACATGCGGACTCAATCCAGAGGCTAGGTGACTCAAATAGGTCTCAAAAAAGAGACAAAGATTGAGCAGCAATCATAGTCATTATGTGACTGCATTGTTAGCCCGGGGAGAGAGAGATGGAGAGAGGAGCAAATGGAAGATGGGCTGTGTGTG
>OMLC01041397.1:0-11800 GCA_900302585.1 Regalecus glesne
GAGTGAAAGGACAATTGGAATGTGCTGGCCTTGCACATCAGTGGAGAACTCTGTGATATCTTATCACTATTACCTTTAGGGGACATTAAACGATCCAGTCAATCAATGCACCCGTAAATACTCTCTCTCTCTCTCTCTCTCTCTCTCTCTCTCTCTCTCTCTCACACACACACAGGGGATGGAGTTCCGATGTCCTTTTCCTGATACCCGGCAGTGGAATCAAACCTGCGACACCTGACTCGGAGTCACACTCTACCACTGAGCCACCATGCAGATGGAGGGTCTCACCAGCCTTCCCTTATCAGTCTCACTCAACACACTTTGCAGCAGCGTATGATAAAGAAACAACTGTATCCACTGGTTGTGGGTGACAAAGAAAACATCAACTAACTTGTGTGTATGACAAGTGAGGAGACCGCAGACACAAGCAAACCAGAATATCCTGAAACACCACTCTAAAGAGGTTTTCCTTTTCTTGGTCAATGACTTCAATACAAACACCATGTTTCCACAGTGCCGAGTCTCCCATTCAGTGGCTGAGATTCAAGGATGTTTCCTTTGGCAAATGATCAATTTTGTTTCAGAGTAGAGCTCAAGTTGTCACAGCAGGATATCTGTGTGTCTTGGCTGACCTTTCCCTGATAAGAGGAAGGAGGTCAAATGCTCAGAGGTCAACCTTACCCACTATGGTGGCCTTGGGCTCATCTATACACGCACACACAAAGCCACTAGTAGTCAAAGTCTACAGGTTTCCATTTGCGACCCAATACATCCAGCCAGAAAACCCACTTACATACATGCATTTGAACACACAACTCTTAAGACACGAACCCTTACAAATAAGTTCACGGGGTAGCCCAGTGGTACAGTGCGCACTCCAGGTACTGATGAGCCAGATGTTGCAGGTTTGAACCCACCCTGGGACAACAAGAAGGGGATCCGGCTGTCATCCCTGACTCTCCATCTGAGTCCGTATCCACCCCCACAACATGGGGACTGAGCGTGACATGTAAAAATGGACCTCTCTGCACACATTGTTTGAAATCCTCTTGTAACTGTTAAGGACCTAAGGTATTTGCTAGCACGTTGGGATTCTAAGAAGCTGGAGTCTTCCAGGACTTTTCTCTAAATATAGTAAGTAGGGTAAGACCATGGAGGGCCCGAATACTGCAGGTACTAGTCTAGCAAGTACAGTTCAGATATTTAGATAGATACAGAGATTGATTGTTTTATCAGCAACATGACCTAGGTTGGTAGAATTAGTTCTCTACATCTAACCCATGCTATTGCATAGGAGCAACGGGGGCCCCAGTGGCTCAGCATTAGAGCACATGCTTCAGAGACTGACAAACAAGAGGCTGCGGGTTCAAACCCACCATGGGGAATCAGGAATTGATTGGCTTCGATTCCTCCAAACTCTCTCTCTCTATATATATGTCCATATCCAACCCCACAATTATTTAGTGTCTTGCTCAAGGACACTTATAAAACATCTGCAAGGGTTGCAGATTGAACCACCTATCTCCCAATTACTAAACATCTGCCCAACCTCCGGAGGTATGCTGCCCCTACGTTTGCATGATACAATGGATAAGCTTCACAAAAGAGTCTCTTCTAGCAGCACAGTAGCACACTTATAGACAAATAGTTTTCATAACGACATCAAGTTTTTATCGTTAATCATTTTAGATGCTGCAATTCTAATCTTTAAACATTCAGTGAGGATGATCCGAACACCTCGGCATGGAAAAGATCCTTGATTCCGTGAAAGTTAAAGGTCATCAATGTCCAGAAGAAAAAAAGAAAGGGAGGAAAAGAAAAGCAGCGAAATACCAAAAGTCAACCAAAAAGAGAAAAGGCATCAATAGAACAGATCCCAAAATCTGTGCAGATTCTCTGTGCAGTCATCCAAGTGAGTCCCCGAAACCAAACAGAGCAGGGAGCATTTGGAAAACAAAACAAAACAAGAGCAAGGTGAGGGCAGTGAGGCAGTGTGAGGCTGTGCATATGGAGAGAGTCCTGAGTGATTTATTATTATGGGGAAGCATCTCAGTGTCAGGGAATATGAGGGAATCTACACTAATTCAGGATTCTCCAACATACGCAAGCACATGTACACAGTCTAGCGGTTCAGAGCAGAGATACTGACCGGTTCACTGTCATAGTAATTCTCCCAATGCAGTCGGTGGACTTTCTTTGTCATCTGGAAAGGTTAAGGTAGAGTTGATGGAAGGGTTAGGGTTAGACAGAAGCATTCCACTGACAATGCAGAAACATGAACATATACCACACACACACACACACACACACTACACTAGCACTCTCTCTCTCTCGCTCTCACACACACACACACACACACACACTCTACAAACCACACTGGCAGGACATGCAGTTAAGGAGGGAACTAAGGCAATGTCTGCCCTCTGCAGCCCCATTTTACACACACATCCATCCACAAACCAACCACGCACACAAAAACACAAAGCCTGAGACACAAAACATGCACACACACAGTGAAATGTGCACAGACTCACAAATGGATCAAGGGCAGACCAACACAGAATGATGATGATAATCCGAACAAGTACAAAATGAGAACTATGAGAACATAAACAAACTACACGGTCGCCGACCAACATGGTCAGATGAGGGACAGAGCATGCATGTTGTCTACAGACATGCTGATGCAAATCCTACAAATGGTGGCTGATATCAGGGGATGACTGTTAGACTGGATGCAGATTGAAATGAGAGTCAGGACGACTGAGGAGAGTCGGAGAGAATCAAGCCCACAGAGGCCAAGGTCTAATTTCTGATCATGGGCTAAATGAGTAAAATTGACTTGGCTTGACCATGTCCCCATCTCTGACATGTTAGGCGCCATTTAGACGTGTCTTATCGCGTGGGCATGGGGAGCTTTGACACAACACGAGAGCTCCGTCAGACATTGGTGTTAGAGGGGGCTGTAGAAATGACAGAGCCATGGAGACTGAAGTGAAGGAGAGAACATGGTATCGGCGTGGTATGTGTGTGTTTATTTCAGTGGCCTCACATAGGTGGAATGGGAGGAATTCTTTTCTCAGGAGGTGATGGGATGGGGGGATGGAGGTCGGCCCCTGCCCCTGTTTGTCATGATATAGCTGCGAGAGCTCCGTGCCTGGCAGAGGAGCAGCAACCTCTAAATAGCGGCCCCATTCCAGGCCGGTAATGCATGTCTATGTATGTTCCCTATGTGTATTTACATGTGTGGCTGCCTTTAAGATACACATTACAATGTAAAACCTGTATAAGATGTGAAAAAAAGGAAAGTAAAGAAACTCCTTGGAGGGAAAAGACTGACTGACTGGAGTTAGCCACCATTTATTGGTTGCCTGGGGATCTTGAGTTGGCACCAAACACACACATATAAACACATTGTACTTGTAGAAAAACCTCACTCTCCATGTGTAAAGCACATAATGTCACAGTAAAAGGGACAAAAGCAGGAGAAGGTTGACATTCATGACAACGTTGCATCATGACTCATTCACAACACACCAGAGAAAATGGCTCCACGAGTAAAACAACAAGCTGAATCTGAGCCGTGCCGGAGGCTCGTATGATGCCAGGGGTCCTACCTGATTGAGGTAATGGTATTCTTCAGGCTTCTTGAGATGAAAGGTTGTCCTCTCATCTTCGCTTGCTCCTGCCAGCAGGTAGTAAAAGACGTGGTAGTTTCTAGGAGGCAAGACCAAAGAGAAACCCAGCTGATGTCAATTCTCTCATTTAGGACAATGATACCTGAAAAAGAGAATAGTTACATCCAAACTTGACTGCTGTTATGAGAAGGACTCCTCTGTGAAGTCATTTATTTTCTGTATGCAGAGAAAATAAATGACTAAACTTGGGTGAGAAATTCAGTCTTCTGTGAGGGACTCAAAGCAGAGCCTCTGCTCCTCTACATAGAAAGGAGGCAGTTGAGGTGGTTCAGCATCTAGTGAGGATGCCACCTGGTCTCCTCCCTAGTGAGGTGTTCCAGGCACGTCCAGCAGGGAGGAAGCCACGGGGTAGGACCAGGTGGTGGGATTATATCTCCACACTGGCCTGGGACCACTTCAGGACCCCCCAGTAGGAGCTGGTGGATGTGGTTAGGGAAGGGGAAGTCTGGGATCCCTTGCTGGAAGTGCTACCTCCACGACGCGACATTGGATAAGCGATTGACGATGGCTGGACGGATGGATGGACGGAAATAACTAAATAGAGTTGTTGTTTTTTATGTGAAAGCTAAATCAGAAGCAAAATGTTCCCAGAATGATAAAAGCAACAATACACAAAGCAAAGCAGACGTTTTCTCACAAAAACTTTTTTTCAAACAAGAGATGAACAAAACGACAGTGTGTTGTGTCCACATGGTGCAGTGGGTGCACAACTTGCCATTAAGAACCCACCAGTTCACCAGCAGTTTGTAGACCATCGCCATTTGTAACTGGTCCAAACATCCCGTGGCTGGCTGCGTCACATTTGATCAGCCCTGCACAGGACGGCCTTTTACTGATTCTATGCCCCCGGGCATGGGGTGACACAACAAAGAGCATAATAAAAGTTTGTATTGTATCTTGATAATGGTGTTTAGAGACATGTTTGGTTTCTTTTCGAAAAGTTCCTCATGGCCGCCCGCCAAAGTCAACAGCAGCAAAAAGCTACAAGCGCCACTAGTTCTCATAAACAAGGCAACTCTCAGCACAGAAAAACCATTAGGCTCATTCATCATATCAAGAGAGTGTGTGTGTGTGTGTTTACGTGCACAAACATGAATGCTGTGTGTGAAAGAATTTAGCTGCAGCTTAAAGCTTGGGGGTCAAAAGCGTGCCACAGCTGTGCAACCAAGGTCCCCTTATGGCCCAACACACACACACACACACACACACAGACACACACGCACACACAGACACACAGACACACACGCACACACAAGCATCTATGGGTTTGGAGTCAGCAATCCATCTCAATAAGAGGCAGCTAACAGGGGGCCCCTTCTGTTAGCCCCCCACAGTGAGGTTAACCATCACCACACCGCCCAGCCAGCACAACACATTAATGTCAACCCAATGTAGGACCCGTGGGGTTCATCGTTTGTAGTTGAGGCTTCAACACAAACACCATCTTAATTCAAATGAATTAAACGGAACATGGTAACACGAGCTCACGTGTCTTCATTTCTTCGACACTTGCGGTGGCCTAGTGTCTGTGTGAGCTTGATACAACACTGTGATCAGGAATAATGTGGCACGTTGGAAAGGAAAATTCACAGCGTCAACGTTCACGGCATGAGGAGGAAGCAGTATATTGTGTATTGAGTTTCTGATGCCGAAATGTGCAACAAATCAGGTGCATAACAGTTATTCCCATGTCGTTTCCATCAAATACAACGAAAGAGGCCTTATAGGAACAGTCAGTCATAAAACTGACTGTCATCAGGATTATTTTAATACAGTTGCTTCATTGTGAGCCAATTCAGCATCTCATGCAACATGTGGAACCAGATAAGTAATCATCCAGTTCATCATGGCAATTTTAAAGTCCCCACTGAGACGGAGCTGTCTAAAACACCTCTTTTCACTCAGCGAAAACCTTATTTAGCTTTGTTTCGTTTTTTTCATTTCCAAAGATATTTTCAGGGGCAAATTACAGACTTCATTTATGGGCCAGTGAGTACAGAAAGGAAAACCTAGAGTGAATCAAAAAAGAGAGTGGAAGACTCGCAGCGAAGGTCCAGGCCGGATCTGAACCCGAGCCTGTGCGGCAAGCAGCCATTTGGACCGAGACACAAAATGCCCCTCGTGTCTGACTTCTGTGCCTGTGCTATTCCATTAAAATGGAAATATATTAAGCATTATCCTCCAGGTGTTACATGGACGTTCCTGATGGTGCTGTGGTTGGGGCAGAAAGCAGGGTGCTCACCGTTCATTGTGCTCCTGATAGACGAGCCGGGACTTCTCCAGGAGGTACTTTTCCACATACGCTCTGAAAAAAACAACACAATCCTCAGTAGTAAAGACGAATTTGAAACCATAAAAATAACTAAAAGCATGTCAGTTCACTCAGCATGTATATGTGGGTTTGTGTGTGCGAGTCAGTGGATATGTACTAAGGGACTATGAATTACAGCCATGAACATGCAAACTCCCCACAGGGGGCCCCAGGGCTAAGACGTAAGACCCTCTGGTCGTGCTAACCTGTATACCACCGTACCCAATACCAGTAATATGATGGCACACGGGGATGAAGTTGAGCAGAAAATCATGCATGTGGTTGTCTACTGGTTTCTTACCCTCTAACCGTTCCACTCTCCTGATAGTTGACCTGAATGAACTTGCCGAAGCGACTCGAATTGTTGTTGTGGGCCGTTTTCGCGTTGCCAAATGCCTGCGAAGGGAAAAACAGGGTAGAGTGAGACCAAACATATATTGGCGTACATAAGCTAAGAGTGAAGAGAGACCATGAGGTACAGCTGGTACATCCAGGTGAGTAGAAGAGGCCTCAGGTTAAGTCAGATGTCAGTGACGTGTTTATGGCTCAAGTAAACCAGTGTTTGGCATTACGCCAACCATATGTTTGATGAACTACATATGTAATTATGAAGGAGGTCTGTTACTCTTAGAAAGTCTGACAACATCAGTCCGAGGCGATGGATAACATGGTTTTCGGGCATATTTATGTCAGAGTAAGACAAGCTAGCAGAGAAAGGGATGATGTGGAGCTAGGGCTAGCAGCCCTGATGGAAAAACCTCCTCAGTGAGTAATGGGATCCATGTGGCTATGTGGAACATATGTAGTGGTTGCGCTTTAATAAGAAGGTCCAGTATTTCCCCTCACAGCTCTGTTTATATTATATGGCTGCCTGGAGGGGGAAGTAGTTGTTCGCCCTATATAAACCCCGCAGTTATTTGTAGCTCTGCCACAAGTAAACAAATTCCTCGGGGAATCACTTAGTGCTGCTCACATTCTGTGACGACGGAATTAAATAAAACACCACTCCCTGTCCACACCCTTCACCGACACCATCACTCTGTCATTGTCACAGCACGCATGTTGTTTGAAAGCTAATGCTAAGCTAATGTATTGGTCCGCATAGAGGCTAGCACTCCTCCGGTCTCAGCCTAATCGTTCGCCATAGCTAGCAGCTCTTTGTGGTTTGGGCGTAGCCACGCCAGGCAAAAGGATAGCAGTATGGAGTCAGTGGAGAGCAAGTGCACGCTGCAATGATTGACACTTGGAGTCTTTTGGAGGTTAGCGGAAGGACCTGAGACACTTGGTCAGTCTACTGGTCTAAAACAACTGGTTTATAGCACTGACCTCATTCATCTGTGACTCACCATGCCAAACAAAATGATCAAAGATGCAGACGCTGAGGAAAAAAGGGTTTTAGAACTCTCTCTGCTCTCTCTGGACAAAGCAGACTACATGACATCAAACCACAAGGCAGAAAAACAGCCAATGTTTGGCACCACTGTATCCATCTGATATAAATGAGGCCCCGGGAGCAACAGAAGACCACATATACTGATCTAAATCAACAACCAATAAGGACTCATAGATATGCCTAGCAGGCTTTTTACACACATAACTCCTCTGAAAAGACCAACCCGGCTGATCCAGGGACCACAGGTCAAATGAGGACAGCCAATTATCATTCAGCATCCCTAAGAAATAAGCTCTTCCTGGATGGACAGCCAATGAAAACCCACTGGAGGCCAGATAACAGCACCTTGTGTATAGAGAGGGAAAGGAACTAAGGTCAGACACAGCAGATAGTGGAACATTAGTAGTCTTTAGTGAAATGGCTCAACATTCAGCATTCCACTGTGTGCCAGCAGGAAACAGTCTGGGACAATGAAAATATTAAGGTGATTTATGCCCTTGCACGGTGCACTTGTCCACCTGGTTTGTGTCTAACCGTCCATTGTTAGGCTAGACATCTTTATGACCAACAAAGTGTATTCTTTCCCAGCTTGGCAATCCCCATATCAGAAGCAATAAAACAAGTTTTCCCTTGATACCGAGGACAGATGTGTTATGCTTAACCCCTTCAAGGCAGGGTACTGCACTTCATGACTGCCGGAAAAAGATGGATGAGTAGATTGATGCAATATGGCTAAAACTATTACTGCAACTACTATTACCACCACCATCAATACTACTAATACTACTACTCTACTCCTACGACTACTACTTCTACTACTAATATCTCTACTACTACCTTATAAAAATGCATTTTTGTTCATTATCAACACAACCTTTAAAAATTCCAGAGAAATGAGTGGTTGGAATGAGCTTGATCTGGCTTGTTGGCCTTTTAGATGTTCATTGATTAGCACCTTCACTATGATCATGTTGTATGCTGTAAATTGTGTCGTTTTCTGTGTACACATCATCCATTGCACGGCTATTCGTCTTGGGAGAGTGATCCATCCTCTGTTGCTCTCCCTGAGGTTTCTTCCTATTTTTCTCCCTGTTAAAGAGGTTTTTAAGGGAGTTGTTCCTTATCTGATGGACAGGATCTTGTGTTAATGTGATGTCCACTGAGGTATATTGTTAATTTGCGATAATGACCTATACAAATAAACCTGACTTGAGTGGACTAGAATATATGCCAGGCAGGAATTGGGCCCAGATCAGGGGGACAGCTTTTAAACATCACCAGTCCATTACAGGACCAACACAAACACTCTCATCCCCACTAATGCAGTCAAACCGAAAGTCTCCAGCTCACTCGACATGCATTTCCATGGACCACTCATTACCATAATGAGATAAAAAGTTCAGGTTGAAGTCATACGGCTTTCTAGAATGAGACAATGGTTATTAGGCAATTTGGAAACTTATGAGTCAATCTTATGACTCAGAAAACACAGAGAAAAGTTCAATAGGCAAAAACATCTAGCAAACATTACCATAAATATCTGAGTCACACTACCCCTGTATCCTGAGAGGCACAATGTCTGCCCTCTTGCCCCCTGTCCCTCTGGGCAGCGGCAGAAAAATGCTCAGCCGGCTCCTGGGGAGCTCTGCCAGAAAAGCCACGTTGGGAGTCAGAGGACAGTCTGGGGTTGCTCCCATGGGGGCTGCCCTATGGTGTTTGGCCATGTTTAGAACAGTAACAACCACTCGAAGGGTTACACAGAAGTACAGCAGACACACCCCGGCACTACACAGAATCCAACCAGTCAACATTAGTCTGGGCCCGGGCCCAGAGAGTGACTCAAAGACATACAAAGAGGCTTGAGACGGTGCCAGTGCATTCTGGGAGCAAACTTTCCATCTAGAGGCATGGTCAGTTCTTCAGAGGACAGGCAGAGGGGATGCCAGCAGGCCCATATTTTGATTTCCCATTGGGTTTTATAACAAACATACCAGTCGTCATTTAGGCGTATAAAGCTGAGGAAGCTCATGGTGAAGACAAAACATAGCAATGATGTCTGGAGATTGTGAGTGGGAAATCCTACCCAGTAGAGCTGGCGTGGGTGCAGGTTTTTGCTCCAACCATGCTGTCACCCACCTGAGTCTACTCATCAAGGTCTCTTGGCAAAGACACCCAGTTGATTAGTATGCAACTGGTTGGTCGGAACAACATGCTGCTCCCACAATGGCTCTCTCTGGACAAGGTTCCCCAGCCCCGGTCCAGGAGAAACTCAGTGGTGACAGACAGCAGCACTCAAGTTTCATATAATCAAGTTTGACTGAAAGTCCACCCAGCCCATCCATCGTCAGACGCTTTTCCCAAGTCGGGTCAGGAGGGTCATGCCAGAGCTTATCCCAGTGCTCATTGGGTATAAGGCAGGGAAACACCACAGACAGGTTGCCCCTCCCTCCCAGGGGTTGAACAGGTGGGGGTATAGGGTCTTGCTCAAGGACACCTCGACATGCGTTCTGCAGGGGCCGGGGATCAAACCACCAATCTGATTACCAGGAGACTGCCCTTCCTCCTGAGCTACTCCACCCCTGTTTGACTAAAAGTGTGTATATATATATAAATCCTATACTAATATACACACATTTTCACCCATTAGTTCCTGGACATGTACATGGACACAGTAATTGAGTGGTGATATGATGCAACAGGTCACAGATCTTACTGGAACGGGGTAATTAAAGAGTGAAATGTAGCATTTACCCATTTACTGTCAAACACAATGATCTCTCTCCAGGGAGATCAGTTACAGCTGTAGTGTCCCATTAGAGAAGAGCCATTCTGTCAAGATCCTATTAAGACCTCCGTCTGTAGCGAGACAAAATTCGGCCTTTGTCTGCCTCTGTAAGCACAAGTTCATACAGTGTGGAGCAGAGGACTCTGGACTTTCATCATGGGAAGATGACTTCACTCGAGGGCCGTTGAGTGGAGCAGGGTAAGGAGAGGGGAGCAGGAGAGAGGAGAGGGGCTCCAGCCTTGAGAGAGTTTTTTTTTAGCTGATGCAGAGGGATAAAAGGATGAATGAGTGGAGGACAAAGAAATCCTTGAGTCAACACACAAAGGAATGAACCATTTGCGGTTTGATGGAGTAGCCAGGGTTGTAAATGACCTCTGCTGGATGGTGGACGGTGCCTGAACCCCGATCACACTATGAGACAAACCGACTGTTAAAAAAGGAACTTTTTCGGCTAATCTGCATCTCGCAGTTTCTCGTAAAAGACGTGCATCACGGACAGATGCACAAGCACAGCCCCCGTAACCCAAAACCCTTGATTCATTCATGTGTTATTCTTCCACCAATGTCTACGTAGCAACTCGAAAAGCATCGCTCAAACTCATGCAGACCGGATTGTCTTTGAATCAGCGGCCATACAAAAGTGGCACTGCTCATTTAGCTCCCGCTGAGTCGTAATCTTTTTACAAGCCAGCCTGCAGGTCTACTCACCCGCCAAACTGAACGGACAGGAATCCAACAATGGGATGGAGGAAAGGGTGACTAGGCCCCAGCACGTACAATGGTTATGTCACAGCATGTGTGGGCAGATAATGTTCTCCAGAGGCTAATTCCTAACCATGTCCCTTTTAATCTCACACCTTATGAGTCTTGCTGGCCAAAGCAGCCAGTGGTCACTGTGGTCGTTTAGTCACACAGGGATTTATAGCCATGTTTCCCAGCTAAGTGAGAGCCTAGTGGGATGTGGGTTCTGGCAGTGGCTGGTTCCCTCAAGACACTGCTTGCAGGGAAAGCATGTTGTTGAGGTGGACTGGAGCAGGCTTTGTGTGGTACGCAGGTTGGACTCTGCGTCCCTCCATCTGACATCGCGGATCAAAGCGGAAACTAGACAAGTTTGATCAAACTTGATGAAGGTAGCGGTGTCCCCTTCAGTCCCCCACTTCTGACTCTCCAGTGTTTCACCACAGAAATACAGTACGTGGACGAGCTGCGGCACGTCGGTGTAGAGCTCCTCAACAATGGGCTATTGATAACTTATCTTCCTAGGAATGGCTGAAACATCTCCGAATCTGCAACCTTAAGGAATTGGCCACAATGGTCATACTATGCTGATCAAACAACGTGCCTTTGTTTACGGCTAAGCTAGTTTTTTCCCCCGGTCACATCTTTAATTTCTCAAGCGGATCTTTGCGTGCAAACGGCGACCATTTAAAATCCAGTCACAAACCAAGTAATGTGAGAAATTGTGATGAATCTCATGATGCTCATAATAACCCATGATTCCCCTCAAAATAAAGGAAATGCAAGGCCATCTTTAAGGCGCCGGGCTTCCGTAAGGTTGGTTTATTCATTTGAACAATTAAGCCTTTCAGTCAGGGCATGTAAGACCCTACTGT
>OMLC01041407.1:0-12908 GCA_900302585.1 Regalecus glesne
TGTATAAAACCTCCTGAGAGGTTTTCTGAAGGTTATTGTTCAGAATAATGCAGGTTCTGCCCCCTGCAGATGGCAATCATCTTTCCAATTTGTTTGAGATTAGGTCATATGGAAGCAGTGCATCGTAAACACGGGGTTATTGTGCTGCCAATGCTGGATGGGGAGAATGGCACCAATCCTTTTTCTCTGGATGCATCCAGTCTTGATTTCATATGATACCGGTGGTTGAAAACCCCAGGGCCAAACAAATATAAATGTACAGATCTCTGTGGCTAACTAGGGGAAAAAGAAAATCTGACACTCCACCCTCAAAGCAGGATTACCAGATTGTATGTTTGATCTGAAGATGGATGCGTAAATACCATGGGATTAGATTCTTCTTTTGATTCATGATTAATCACATCTAAATTAATACACATACCCTTGTGATATTTGACTCTATTGACATAGGTATTGATGCCTGGTGTTTTTTGAAAAAAATCATTGTATATGTTCACGCCTGGAGAACTTAAAGAACATTTAAACTAACACATTGATGCATTGATCAGCTGTTGTGTGTAGGAATGTAGGTTGTGGATTGAATGTCTAATTATTCTACACATATGGTTTAACTCTGAGATAAAGCCTGCATGTACATCTGGTAGAGTTTACATCAAAAGAAACATTTCAGAGGTGGAAGAAACTGAATTCTCCTAGAATCCTCTGCATCCCCTCAAGGCATTTGCTGCTTGCTATGTGTTCCAAGTACCCAAATGATAGCAACAGGCAGACTGTACAGATTTTTTACTGGTGATAACATAGTTGATGCAGTTTCTGAAAAGATGATCACTTGATGAGCTCAGCCTGATGAGATGAGCCTGACGTGTTGGCTCTCCTGTGTTGTTCCATCCTCTTAGCCAGCGTCTGTTTGGTCTTCCGGATATACAAGTCACTGCAGTCCTCCTGACATTTAACAGCGTACACTACATTACTCTATTTTTGCCCGGGGACTCGATCCTTAGGGTGGACCAACTTGTGGCGCAGTTTGTTTGGCTTTCCTGGATTGTGAGGTTACGAGTGTTGATGGGGGACAGTTAGTTGTAACTCTGTACCACAAACCCACACATACAGATCAGTATTTACAGTTTGACTCCCACCACCCTCTGGAGCATAAACTACAAACTCTCTATTCCCGGGCTGGCATTGTCCCAACTGACTCAGCGGCCGGGGAGGGAGAGGAATCCCATAGTAAACAGGCCCTGGTTAAGTGTGGTTACCCTAACCATTTGTGAAAGCGAGTAAGCCTCCCAGACAGAGCTCCAGCCAAGTGGGGAGAGAGGAGGAGCCTAGGACCAGACAGTGATTCCATATGTGGCGGGAGTGTCGGAACAATTGAGATGTGTATTTTCCAAACATCGTGTCAGTTGTTTTCAAACCCTGAACACACTGTGCCAAACCTTTGTGAATGGTGCTCATCGCCACTGAATGTGCAATCAATCACCCAACTTACATATGAACCCGGCCTTTGGTCGTGTGGTATCAATGTATTGTTTATAAAGGTGGGGATACTAGTCAGCTCAGACTGAATATATTACCTTGTTTGAGTGACAAAACATTACTGAATAAGCTTCTGATCCAGTTGAACTGATTCATCTTTTTGTGAAAGACTTGGCAGTTAAAATTGCAAACACAATTACCAATATTGGTGAGTGAATTGATATTGCATTTATATTGCACTCCTCATTGCACACTGAAATGAAATACTGAAATACTACATGTTATGAAGTCCAGTTACTGACAGTTTTGTTCTGTTTATTGTCTACTGAGAGAGCCATGCTGGTAATGAAGTCTTATAGTTGCAGGAAGGAAAGACCTGCAAAAACACTCCTTCCCATACTTCAGATGGAGCAACCTGTCACGGAAGGAGCTCCTCAGTGCAGTGAGGGAGTCTTTGTTCATCATGGATGACAGCTTATCATCCACCATCCTCCATTCTCCCACCATCTCCAATGTGTTGAGGAGAGTCCCAGGACTATAAAGGGGCGGCATAGCTCAGTGGGTAGAGCAGTTGTCTGGCAATCGGAGGGTTGCAGGTTCAGTCCCCGGTCCTGCATATAACATGTGGAGGTGTCCTTGAGCAACACACTTAACCCCTTACTGCTCCCCGAGCGCCATATGTTGGTAGCTCACTGCTCCTATGCAATATAGGTTGGGTCAAAAATGCAGAGAAATCCAAATTTCCCCTTGCGGGACTGATAAGAGAATCCTTTCTTTCTTTGAGTCTAATTCATTTGAGTTGAGAGATTAAAAACATGCAATTCATGTTTAGTTTAAGATCCGTCCATCCATCCATCCATCGTCAACCGCTTATCCGGTGTCGGGTCGCGGAGGTAGCAGATTTCAGCCGGGACCTCCAACCTTTCCTTTCCCTTGCAACATCCACTAGCTCTGATTGGGGGATCTCAAAGCGTTCCCAGGCCAGTTCGGATATATAATCCCTCCATCTGGTCCTTGGTCTACCCCGTGGCCTTCTCCCAGCTGGACGTGCCTGAAAAACCTCCTTTGGAAGGTGATCAGGTGGCATCCTTACTAGATGCCCGAACCACCTCAACTGGCTCCTTTCTATTTGTAGGACCAGCGGCTCTACTCCGAGTCCCTCACGTATGTCTGAGCTTCTCACCCTATCTCTAAGGGAGACACCAGACACCCTCCTAAGAAACCTCATCTCAGCTGCTTGTATCCGTGATCTTGTTCTTTCAGTCATGACCCAGCTTTCATGGCCATAGGAGAGAGTGGGCACAAACATTGACCGGTAGATTGAAAGCTTTGCCTTCTGGCTCAGCTCTCTCTTGGTAATGATGGTTTGGTAAAGGGAGCGTAATACCGCTCCAGCAGCTCCAATTCTCTGGTTTTTACTCTAAAGTGCATGGTATAATATTATTTTGTCATTATAGGTGTGCTGCTCTATGGTCCACCAGGCTGTGGAAAGACACTTATTGCCAAAGCAACCGCCAAAGAGGCAGGCTTCCGCTTCATCAACCTGCAGCCATCCACCCTGACGGATAAGTGGTATGGTGAATCACAGAAGCTGGCTGCTGCCGTTTTCTCCTTGGCTATCAAACTGCAGCCCTCTATTATCTTCATCGATGAGATAGGTAGGTTGACTACATATGTATTCACACACTGTCATATTTGGACTAGTTATGGCCCTAGAGGCTGTGACTATCTTTCCTGATAAGGAAGGTTTACACAAGGATCAGGAATAGTGAATTTGGCTTAATATTTACAGGGATCTAAATATGCATAAGGATCTAAATTGGTTTAAAAATATGTTAAGAAATGAAAAGTAAAATGTATTAAAACTGTTTTTAGATGGCTCTATGTTGGTTTCAAAGCTTTTTTAAGGAACGGTTACCTAGCTAGCAACTTTTTTGACTTGAAAGTTCCCATCGCTGTCATAAGCATAAAATTTGATTTGACGAGTAATCGGCAAACAATTAAGACATATTTCTTCATGCGTATGGCATGACTCGGGAGGTAGAGCTGGTTATCGAGTAATCAGAAGGTCACTGGGTTGGTCCCAGCTCCTTCAGAAAATGTGTTGAACTGTCTTGATGCATGCTCAATAATCCTGGTAAGGGAATCACAAAAAAGAAGTGAATCGGTTCAACTGGGTCAGAAGTTTATTCTGAAACTTTTCATCGGTTTGAGTGACGAAACTTCCGTCCTATATCTCCCCCTTGAGAGCAGCAGGGAGAACAGGCTATTTTGTGTGCATGTTGAATCCTTTATAACCTGCAAGGATTTCCTGAGACACTGCTGGGTGTATAGCTCCTGCACACTGGGCATCTCACATCCATTGATGTGCTGGCTTGTGGGCACCACCCTTCCCAGGGCCTTACTGGTCCAGCTGCCATACCAGATGATGAGGCGACGCAGCCTGTCAGCTTGCTCTCTATGGGACCCTGGTAGAAGTCCCTAATCCCTGAGACAGTATTGACTTAGAATAAAGTTGATTCAATGAAAAAATAAAATAAAATAAAGCTTCGATTTAGGTAAGTTCTTTGGCCATGTTGTTGTTACATTTCTCTGGGAGATAGCTTCAGTATAGTGAAACTTAATTTAATATAGAGTAATTGACAGCTTTGCTCACTACAATTTCCATATGGTGTGCCCAACATTGTATGTAATATCAGCCGTTTGGTCTGATTGCAAAGAACAATATTTGTAATATGTGATTTAACAGGCTGAAATTAGACAGCAAAGGACTCTGAATTCTCTCTAGAGAAATCTACCCCAAATCTGTTGAATTCACTGCCACACCTGTAGGGAGCCCTCTGTCATTAATAAAGGGACACAGAGTGGCCCATTGGCATCTCCCTGCCATCGGCTTGCTTCAAAAAGCATGACATGTGGTCTCAAAGGAACCTGACTGTTGGCAGAATTCCCCTTTTCCTTCTTTTTCTCCTAACAATGAAACTTTTTCAGGTGGATAGGTTTTGTTTTGCTTCAGCCCAACCAATGGAAATACACATATAATATACATCTATTTTTTGTGGCCTTTCTAACATTGGCTTCAAATTCCCTCAAAATTTTGAGGGAAGCAAATGATTGTGGAATCATGCAACTGTGCTATGTGACAAGTTTTCAGCTCAGCAATCATGTTCATGTCATCACTGTGACAGGCTAAACTTATCTAAATAATTCCTAAAATAGAATTTCTTGTCAATCAAATAATAGTACTAATAATAATAATAGTTAACCATTGTAACGGAAATGTCAATATATATATATATGTTAGAATAGTCAAGTCAGAATAAATTAAATTATGTTCAGGGAAGATGTCTTTGCATGCTCAATAATCCAGGTAGGGAAATCACACAAAGCTGAATCATTTCAGCTGGGCACAACATTTAACGAAAAAAAAGTTTCAGCGTTTATACAGAGGACATCTTCCATTTATGCTGACTGCAGGTATCCTCACCCTTATAAACAATACAGCTGCATAGCCAATGATGGCCTCATATGCAAATTGGCCATTGACTGGAGTTTCAATGGTAAAGTGTACTATTCACAGAGGAATGGGGAAGAGTTGCAATCACAGATGTGTTGCGTGTGAGGGTTGGGATACCTGCGGTCAGTTTCCCCTGTGTGAATGATGAAATGTCTCCCTCATAAAACTAATGAACTTGATCATATCAGTCTGACGAGACTGAGGTGCTGCCACTTTATGTGAAACACTTAGTAATTATTTATGTTAAACACTTGCAATATTTACTCACTTTAAGCCACTCCATCTGTCCACTGAGCCCTTACTGCATTTTTGCTGTTGATGTTTTTGGACCTCGTATTGTATTTCATCGCAAAACATACTCTCAATCGCTGTTGTTTTGCATTTGTTATTTAGACTACGCTTTTTCATTTTTGTTATTTTATATCTTTTAATTAATTCCCTGTATTCACCTTTTGAGACTGACACAATTGCAATTTCTTGAATCCAGAGCATGTCCACATGAACTAATCCAGCTTTTCTGTGATGTGTTCAGGGAATTGCATTAGCCATATTATTGCTCTCAGCTTATCTTTAATATACTCTGTATATGGATGTATAAAGTAAGCACACAATAGCTATTTTCTTACTTATATTGTATTATACTGTTGTGGAGTTAATTGCTTGATGTAAATGGCTGTTTCATCAGATTCGTTCCTGCGCAGTCGGTCCAGCTCTGACCATGAGGCAACAGCGATGATGAAAGCCCAATTTATGAGTTTATGGGATGGATTGGACACAGATTATCACTGTCAGGTATTGCACACATACACCCTCACACAAACAATCACACATACACACACTTGCACACACACAGATGGCATGGTGGCCCAGTGGTTAGTTCTTGCCTTACTGCAAGAAGGTTCTGGGTTCAAATCCCTGGCTGACCCAGGTCCTTTTTTTGTGGAGTTTGCATGTTCTCCCAATGTCCGCATGGGTTTCCTCCAACCACAAAAAGACATGCATGTTAGGGTTAACACTCCTGCCTGTGCCCCTGACCAGGGCAATAGGAAAAAGAACTGGAGTTGGTTCCCGGTGCTGTAGCTACCCACTGCTGAACATTTTACTTATAAGAATACAAAATAAAACAACATGATTTCTTCTTGGCTTCTATCTCTCTCGCACACACACACACACACACACACACACACAGATGTATCAAGTTAACTCTATATCCATAATCAAGGTCAAGTTTAGATGTAGAGTCTAGAATTTACAGCCACTGGTTGTGTTACTGAAGCCCCCATGACACGAGCTGGACATTCTGGAATTTCTGTGTTAATATTTACAGATGAAAAGGCCAAATTTTGTTGTGGATTTTGTAAAACTAAACGTCTAACTCGTTTTTTATGAGAATTTGAATGAGACTAAGTCATTGGTTTGGTCAGGAACAAAAGTTATGGGAAACACTTGCACCGAGCTCCTTGTCAGTCTTTTGGTGACTGTAAAACAGAGACAATAATTAAAAATGTTTTTTATTCAGATTGTAGGAAAGCCAATTTGGCTTTCAGTGAATAGTCTTTGTCACACTATAAATAGTAAATGGACTTATTCACACTATCACATCTTATTTTTGGAGAAAATGTGTGAGTGTCATTTCCTTTAAATAGACTGAAGGAATGGCATGTCCTTCTATTTTACCCCAAATTAACTCTGAAATTCTCTCCATATGTCTTTCTCTTTATATCCCTTATTTTATCTTCATCATCCTCTCACCATGTCTCTCTCTCATCCCGATTCCCCAATTTATCCCTTTATCTCTCAATATATTCTCTCCTCCTTTCCCTTTCTCCGTCTCTAGGTGATCATAATGGGAGCCACCAATCGTCCTCAGGACTTGGACTCTGCAATCCTCAGAAGAATGCCCACAAGGTTCCATATCAACC
Source organism: Regalecus glesne (assembly GCA_900302585.1). Classification (NCBI taxonomy): domain Eukaryota; kingdom Metazoa; phylum Chordata; class Actinopteri; order Lampriformes; family Regalecidae; genus Regalecus; species Regalecus glesne. The sequence goes on from OMLC01041407.1 coordinate 6,916, forward strand.
AGCCTGTAAGATAACACTGGGCATTTAAATACGCAAAGTGTCAACTCACTTATGTGCTGTCATGTTTCCATTTCTCATGCATATTACGTCTTCTTTCAGAGTCTGAAACAGAGGGAGCAGATTCTCAAGCTGATCTTGGAGAATGAGAGTGTAAGTCCTCCAACTGCTTTACAAGTCTTTTTGGCCCAACAGAAACCATCCATTTTTGAAACCTTTTCTCTAAAATGATGCTGCCGGAAGTTTTAAGTCACAATATTGATAATAGCTATGCGTGCGTTTGTGTCTGTTTGGTGTCAAGGTGGAGTCATCAGTGGACCTTAGGGACATTGCACGGGACACAGAGGGCTTTTCAGGAAGTGACCTCAGAGAAATGTGTCGTGACGCTGCGCTGCTCTGTGTTAGAGACTTTGTGCACATGCAGAGTGACAACAGGTACCTGTCTGTCTGTCTTGAGACTTGTAGAAGACGTGTAGACTAGTCTGTGTTTGAGACTTGGTACACACAATGATAACAGGTTCCTGTTGGTTTTGTATAACCACACAGTTTCAAAAGATGTCAGTCTTTTTAATTTGTCTTTGTATCTAACTTGAACACACACACACTAATATACAAAACAGCTGAGACATTTCTTTCTCTCCTCACTTCTCTTTCAGCCCAGTAGAAGATTTTATTCGTCCAATCCACCATGCTGACCTGCAGAAAGCAATCAGTAAGATGAAGAAGTCGAAATCAGCAGGTGGACAGAATGCTCTGATGTATGCCGCACTGGACTGAGCACACGAACGCACACATGCATGCACACATTCATGGGGATACTCTCCCACTTTGCTCTCACAGGTGTGTACATAGCAGATCTCCATGCACATATGTACAGAAACTCCGACCATAGTCAATCTATCATATTTGCACAAGCAATGAACATTCTGTTGCTAACACACATCAAGGATAAACTAAGTTTTTTTGGTTACAGTTCATACTAGGCCTCTAATCTTTGGTTTGGTTCCAGTCTGTCTTGATTTACTTAGTATTGAGTACTACTGGACCACTGGACCATCATAATTTCTATATATCTCCCAACTGTAAGATCGAATGCCAGAGTTGTTTATTTTTATTGTTGGTAGATGCTATTCCCAAAGCGTTGGGTTTGAAAGGCAGGACATACAAGTATGTTTTTGAGGTTGCGTGTTTTTTCCATGTTGCTTCTTATTTTCGTAGCTCATGGTAATTTTTAGTTTATTGTGTATTGCCAGTCCCCACGACAGAAGATATATTTTGCCCAGAAAGATGGCATAATGTAAAAAGAACCATGTTTAACATTGAGGAGGTAGATGCTTCCCATCAAAGTTGCTATGATATTTGACTGTAGTATCAATGCCTTAAACATGAGTAAAGTTAATATGGCCAAATGTCCATATGACATGTGAGGTAAATGGTAAATGTACTAATTTTTATATAGTAGTTCTTTTCTTGTCTTGTGAACACTCAAACAGCTTTAGATCATATCCTCATATTTATCCAACCGTGAGGGGTATAGGGTACCTTCCATAGCAAATGGTTGTACCACATACCACATGGTCACAACCATCGCCAGTTCAAATCAAACCAGTGACATTGTTGCATGTTACATCCCTTCTCACTTTCTCCCATTTCCTGTCCACCTCTTCATTGTATGTAGCTGTTTAATAAAGGTAAGAAATGCCCCAAAAAAATAATCTTTTTAAAAATTCCTAAAAAAGTGATGTTATAACGGTGTAATGGGGAGCAGTTGATCAAAAGAAATTATTTGACCTGAGAATCTTAAACATTTAGCACTTAGTTGATCTCAGGCCCTCTTTAAAATCCTTTTACATACCAATGAGGATGCTCTGATAGGAAGTGGGGGGGCCTCCCTCTGTAGAAATATCAAAAGTTCTTTAAAGGGTTTCCAACATTTTGTGTAAAAATGCTTACCTTTTGTGCAGTGAGTCAAGAACAAAACAATGAGATCAATAATATGAAACTGTCTACTTGTAGCCAATGAGGGATAATTCAAGTAAATCTTTCATTGCAAGCTGCTCAATTTTCACACTGCCAAAGAACAGAAATGATGGTACCAAGATATACGGTTGTGTTCAAAATAATACCAGTGGGTGTAAAAAAAAGTGAGTAGAGCTCGAAATCTGTCTAATATATTTTATTTCCATACACACAAATGCATTCGGAACACTGCACATTCAAATAAAAACGGAACAAAATATTATCAAAATCGGTAAAAAGAAAAACAACTTTTCTGGCTGAATAATCCAGGTAGTCAACAAATGACTGAAAGCTGAGGATTACATTCAGATGAACATTTCAACGTACTCCTGTTTTGTTTTAAAACTATGTCCTGATGACCTATAATAATAATGATGATTCCCTTATCAGTCCCGCAAGGGGAAATTTGGATTTCTCTGCATTTTTGACCCAACCTATTGTATAGGAGCAGAGAGCTGCCAACATATGGCGCTCGGGGACCAGTTAGGGGTTCAGTGTCTTGCTCCAGGACACCTCAACATGCTGTATGCAGGACCGGGGATCGAACCTGCAACCTTCTGATTGCCAGACAACCGCTCTACCCACTGAGCTATGCTGCCCCTGTGGTTATGATAGGATGTGTGACTCCATTACAGAAAGTGAACAAAGGAATATTTGGCTGTTCAAAAAATAGCAGTGTCTGCATTTTTTCTTTACAAACTCCAACAGTTACTATATAAACTGAAAAATGTTTTAATATTTAGCTTTCCTGTGAATCACTGAACCAGCATTTAGTTGTGTAACCACGGTTTTTGAGAACTGCTTCAAATCTGTATTGCATGGAGTCGACCAACTTCTGGCACCTGAGAACAGGTTTTCCAGCCCAGGACGATTTGACTACATTCCACAATTCCTCTGCATTTTTGGGGTTTTGCCTCAGAAAGAGCATTTTTGATATCATCCCGCAACTTTTCTATTGGATTAAGGTCTGGGGATAGTGCTAATCACTCTATTACGTTAATCTTGTTGGTCTGAAACCAAGGTGTTGTTTGTGTCTTGTTGAAAGACCCATTTCAATGATATTTCCTCTTCTCAATAAGGCAACGTGATTTCTTTAAGTATTATGATGTATTTCAACTTATCGATGATTCCTGTTATTTAATAAATAGGCCTGACATTATAGTATGAGAAGGATTCCCATATCCTGACGCTTGCACCACCATCCTCACTGTCTTCACAGTGTACTGTGAGTTTTTGTGTTTGGGGGGTCATCTCGACAACTGTCTGCCGCCCCTAGATCCAAAAAGAACAGTCTTAGTTTCATCAGTCCACAAAATGTTGTGCCATTTCTCTTTTGGCCAGTCAATGTGTTCTTTGGCAAATTGTGATCTCTTCAGCACGTGTTATTTTTTCAACAATGGAACTTTGTTGGGGCTTCTTGCTGAGACCTTTGCTTCACATAGGGCTCTTGTAATTGTTATAGTACTTAGAGATAACTTTAGACCTTCGTTGATCTCCCGGGAACTGATCATTGGCGGAGTCTTTGCAATTTTGGCTACTCATCAATCCATTTGAATGGTAGATTTCTGTTTACTTCTCCATATTTCAGGCTTCGGTTGCCATTTTAAAGCATTTGAGATGATTTTAGCTGAGCGGCCTCTCTGCGGGTCTTTATATGTTTTCCCCTCTCCAATCAACTTTTTAATCAAAGTACGCTGTTGAACGGGTCACTTGAACAGTGACCCATTTTATTCAGATTTTCCGAGAGAAATGCACTGTCACCAGCATGTACAACATTTGCTTCCTATGCCCTTAAATAAGAGACACACATTTGACACCAGGTTTTCCTCAGCTGAATGACCTCCCTGAGGGAACTCCTCATTGCTATTATTTTGAACATGCCCCTTTCAATTAAAGATTCAATTACACAATATCAGCAACATGAATGTCATGACTGATGTGTTTTTTGGTTTTCTATTATTCCACTTCACGTTCTAGTAAGTTATTCGCCATGTAGAAAGATAATTTCTACCAAAAACAGCAATTGATCTGCTTAGGGATGTCGGACTGCTGTTATTTTGAACACAACTGTACATGGGTAAATTCACAGTTGTTGCTCATCTACGACTAAATAATGTGAAGTGGAACTTCTGCTTTCATCACAGTGGGATTATTCATTTCAAAGATGCCTCTATTTCGGTCATTTCTGAAAATTTCTGTTTGGCTATGGGTAAAAAGAATATATGACATTTAATTCAAAGATACTGAAAAAAAATATTGAGCTAGGAATCCCAGCTGGAACCAACTATAGCATACATTTAGCAGCTTTATGGACTTACATGAACTGAAAACGTCATCCAAACGACAGAAATTTTCGTTTTAATTTTCCTTCTGTTTTTTGGAAAGGAGGACATCTGACAATCAAACAGCAGCTATATGCCACGGGTTTGCATTGTCCGCAGGGTTTCTCCGAAATGTTATCTTTGAAATATGTGGATGCACTTGCTGTGTATTTATGTTGTATTTTGGTAAAAGCTGGAAACCCACATAAATTATTTTTTTTAACTGAAAAATACTGTTGAGCTCCATTGTACAACTACATAGACAGTCTTTAGGATATAGGAAGAAAACTATTTTGATGACTACTGTTTGACTAATGCACTGTTGTCTAATTAGGCGTACCCTGAATACTGCACACTCCACATATTTCAAAACTGCAGGATATTTGGAAGACATTTCCAAACATTTCCATACTGCAAAGCTGCGTGGGAATCGGCCTACTGTCCTGTCAGCCACTTCATAAACAATGAACTGAAAGAGCAAATCGTATATTGAATTAACTAATTTCTTATGAAATATCTGTCTTAGGGAGTTTGCAGAGGGATCATGCGTGTAAGAATTTTGCATTATATGTTAAAAAAAAACATGTTCATCCCTGATATCAATCTCATGCTTTATTTGTCTGTGCTCCCCCCCAAAAAGTTGTTTTTTTTTGTCTTTGTTTTTTTGTTTAGCTTTTGCGGTTTTTGTTTTGTTTTTGGTACGTTTAATTATATATGTTCAAGTTCAATACTACTTAAGTGATGCCAATGTAGAGGCCTGTTAGGTTCTGTTTAAGGAAGTACTTTGTGTCAAACTTTTATTTAGAATGAGAAATTTCACTCTAAAAGTGGCCGAAACGGAATCACCGCTCAGTGCTACTAGCAAAGCCTTTTTGCCTGTTATGCATAGATTTCCTCTGAGCTGTTGGTGAAGAGTTTAGTCAGCATTCTGCAGTGGTAGCCATGCCAGAATCAAAAGCAGTTTATTGTCTATGTAGGTTTGCACATACATGGAATCTGATTTTGGTTTCATGGCTCTCGCAGGTGTTTCACGTAAAATGACAACACAACACAATCCTTATATATGGACAGTTAGGTTTTGTCTCAGAATGGATTTTACAGCATTAACAAATACTCTGTCCATTTTTAAAGTTTATACCCATGGTCAACAAAAAACCTCAGCATTGGTGTGTATCATTTCTGTTTAGCATGCAACTGAGCTCAAGTAAGAAAGACTATTCTCACCAGAATAGTAAAATTACACACCAGTGCTGTGAGATTATTGCACTTTCAATGTCTTTAAATAAACTTTTGTAAGATTGCATACGAGATGAGATCTCTTGAACCCGTTGACCTGTTTAATAGAATATACTGAAGAACCAGTCCAAGGAATGGAACTATTTTTTTGACTTCTCCTGTGGACCCATATATTTATGAAAGCTAAAGGGGCAGCATAGCTCAGGAAGTAGAGCAGGTTACTAAGTAATTAGAAGATTGCTGGTTTGATCCAAAGACGCCTCATTAGCATCTACCATGATGTTTTCAGTGGCCCGATTGACTCTCGGCCAGAAGATAGGCACTTCGAGCTGGACCCTACTGTGTCCCCAGTGGAGTGCGCCCCCAGAAACATCCCAGTGGCCCTCAATGTAGCTGCTAAAGCGCAGCTGGATCAGTATG
>OMLC01041424.1:0-11226 GCA_900302585.1 Regalecus glesne
AGGAATATGTATGTATGTATATACATACATGTATATATATATATATAATATCCGGAGAGTACAAACTGTAGTATCACACTTAAAATTTGTAGAAACGACCCTGCAACTTTCCCCAGATATCCTTTACAAGGGGCTGCAGAAAATATGTCCTTTCAGACTGGGTTGAGAATGATGAATTAGTTTCAGGCGGATGAGATAAACAGCGTCACCAGTATGTAAGTGTCTAGGATGCTACCATATTCTCTTCTTGAGGGGAATTAAATAGAGTAGAAAAAAGGATGGAGCATGGAACAAGGAAGAGCTGGGAAGCTGCAGGAGTTAAATACATCAAAACAATATTTGCAAACATTTTGTTTCAGAGTCAGCAGGCTAGGCCATTTTGATAATTGCTGAGACTTCCTAACTGGCATGAACTGCTTCAAGCTCCGGAAGTGATGTACAGGGGCCATGGTGAACTCCATTGTGACATGTTGAGAGCAAAATAACAATTAGATTTGTTTGAATGGCTTCACTAAACACATTTCAAATTTCCCTTTGGAAAACAGTCAAATCCATGCCAGACGCAGGATGCTGCATAATTAACAAGCAAGCGCTGAAAACTTTTCCCACTTTGTAAGTGACTTCTGGAAGAATGGGTGGCACAGGAACAGATGGAGAGAAGCCATTTGAACACATTACAATGATCCTCAGAGAACCTGCATGAGGCGCATCTCAGACAAAACAAGTGAGGATGTTTTATGTCATCTATTTCTGTAAAGCTCCACCTGATGCATCTTCGCTCAGATGTACAAATTGAGTTGTGACAGTTGTCATCATACCAGAAAGCTGTGTTCATCTCTTACAAAATGCTACGATACAATTAGCTTGGCAAACGTTGGATATATGCTACATACTACAGTGACAGAAATGATCCAGTTCACATTGTGAGATGATGCGTATATACGTGAAAATTACATATGACTATCAGGATTGAATATTTTCTTCCGTCTGTCCATCCATCCATCATCAACCACTTATCTGAAGTCAGGTCTTGTAGGAACTGGAGCCTATCTCAGTGCTCATTGGACAAAAGGCAGGGAAACACCGACAATGGTTCATTTAGTGCTGTGTGTAGACCACCGACCATTAAATAGCAATTATTATTATTATTATTATTTTTAATTATGATCTATGTTGAGCCATCTGACTACTCCGCTCCAACATGATCAAGTAAACTGAGACAGGAAGTAGCGCAAACACAGGCCAATGAAATCTCAATGTATCACCTTACTTGCAGTTGCAATATACAATGTATCGATTTGTAACCCCTCTATCATGATAGGTCTCATACCGCCATATCCTCACCAATACACAGTATTTATGTCAAGTTTTTCACAACACTATGGATTAAAAGTAGTCACAACTGAGTCTGTGTCTTGGCTTCTCAATCATGCTTCAGTTCGTTTCTTCGTTAACATAAATTAATAAACAAGTAAATATAAAGACCAGAAGATTGGAGGTTCGATTCCCGGCCTGGTCAGAGGTCAGGGATAGGCTCCAGCGTGACTCTGCAACCCGACTTTGGATAAGCAGTTGATGATGGATGGATGGATGAATGACTGTAAAGACCAACACTGAACCACAACATGTCAGTTGTGATTCGGTTTCATTGAGAAAGTTTACTTTATGATTTACGGAATCACAGATGCTGACTTCGACGTTCCGTTAGGATAGATTGCAGTGTTTCTCAGTTTGCAGTGGTTTACCGTCTGCCTTAGACCCATTCTACCAGCTGAGCGTCTATTCAAACAGAGTGGATGGTAGAAATGCCCTGATGGTAGAAATGATCCCATGCTTGCTAGAGGACTGGAATGAATTGTGAGATCTGACAGTGATGGGGAGCACTGTGGGAAGTCATTGATAGCTTCACAAAAAGAGGTGAATTGGTTCAACTGGATCAAAAGCTGTTTGTTTGTTGTTGTTTTGTTGTTGTTGTTTTCCCCACCTGAATTCCCTGAGTAGTCTACTGCTGGGTCAGTCTCTTTGATCCCCTCTAGAACATCAACAGGAAGGAGGAAGTGGTAGCATGTGTCTCCTCCAAGTCACATGACCACTAGCCCTCACTAGTCCACACATCATGGTCTGGTGGGGAAAGCACAGTGCTTGGCCGTCAGAGGAGAATGAAGCAGAGTACTTTCCCTTCACTTAACCAAGAGGCCTGGACGACCCAGAGGGGGACACTAGTGAACCCAGAATACTTTATCCAACCTAACCCCTATACCTATGTGGGATCAAAAGTTTTGATCCAGTTTTGTTCCAGTTGAACCGATTCACCTCCTTTTGTGATTCCCTTACCTGGATTCTGGATTATTGAGCATGCATCAAGACTCAATGGTAGCTTAAGTCCAGTATTAGAAGAATCCATGTAAAAATGTGTTTTAGAGAATCAAACCGTCTGACCATCAATCTGAACAACATCAAACCAATTCTTGTGAATTATCACTCTCAGTAGGAGCATTGGTTAGTTGCATGGAACCTTATCTATGAACATTGGCATTCAATTAGCTGGTCACTTGGTACGTATAAGCCATAGCATAGGTGTTCATTTACAGGAAGACAGTTAAATCTTCACTCGGCAAGATACATTTCTGCTAGTTTTGTTTTAACATTAGCATAACAAAAGAACCCCAGCAAGCCCTTTTCATCAACACATCAAAGTATCACTAATGGAATAACACTGAATCTAAAAGCTCTAAAAGCTCCAGAAGGGGGCTAAAAGAAACACTCACTCATGATAAACAAATAATCAGTCGATGTGGAGTGTTGGAGAGGGGCTTTTGCAAAGACATTGGGTAACCCTGAATCTACGTCTGTGGCCGCCACTCTGTTTATGGTAAATGATAAATGGAATCATTTTAACGTAGCGCCTTTCTAATCTAGCGGCCACTCAAAGCACTTTTCATCCTATGCCTCACATTTACCAAGCATTGGGGATTAGGGCCGGATTACCTTTCCTGACTTCCCACAGTGGGATTGAACCCATGATGCCTGATTTTGACGTGCGCGCTCAGCTACTAAGTTACTATGCCCCCAAAGAAAATTTAGACCAAGTTTCATCTGTGTTTTAAAAAAAAAAAACCTTTATTTTTCCCTTTTACGTTATCGACCATTGCTCGTTGTTGGATTACCTTTCCCTGTCTTGCACACCACTGAAGCTTTTTGTCACACACAAGGGTCCAAGTGGCCTCCTTTCTCTCTGACCCTCAATTACCCTTTAGGATCATCACAGATAGGGGTGGAGGTACAACAATGCCCTCTGGCCTGCTGCTACTCCAGACGTCTTTCTCATAAAGCACCGCTGAGAGAGGCACTTTATAATAAGAGCCGGGCTCAGTGTTGACCAGTGCTGTGACCACAGCTGACTAATGGCTGCAAAATGACTCCATCGAGGAGACGCTTACATCTACAATACCACCAGTGCTGTCACACTTTACGACCAAAACAAGAGCTGTGCACATCACACACGACAGGGGAATACATACAACATATGGGTCAGTTTTTGCAAGTCTCTAAAAATTCACGAATATGCCATCTCCCTATAAAGAACATTATCATTAGTAGTAGTATTACAATTATATTATTATTATCATTATTATTATTATTTTATTATCATTATCATTTCTATAAAAACTTTATATGTTTAGTCCTGAGTTTGACTCTTAGCTTGAATAATATGATTGCATCGTAATGCTTGCAGAGTAATAGAATGTGGTAAGCAATAAAGTCCTGGGGACCTGCACATCCTGACTACAACATAAAAAAATATATATTTTCCTGAAAATGTAGAATTTCCTATTTTCAACATTTTCAATTCAAATCATATTTGATAAGGTTCTTAACCAGCTAATGCATTTTGGCATGTTTTATTGAATCAATTAGATTAAATGACCTCGTCGCTGACATTTCAGTCTGCTTCAGTTGTCAGATAACCACTTGGCCGTTAAAAAGTTATTTGACCGAGAGTTGCAAAACGATAACATGCTACCCAAAGCTAATGGAAATTCCTGTCTTTTTAGCATCTTGCCATGTTATCATCTTTTTACAGTCGTGTAGATATGTCAATGGCAACAGCCGCACTGCGTGAGCTGCTATATTGAAATCCAAAATAAGTGGTGACAGCTAAAAATTGGTGGCCACAGAGAGGTGACTTCTTAACACTGCCGGTAAATGCTGCAAACTGACCTCCTTTTTCTCCCCCTTAGATGATGAAACTGAAGTGCCATGGCCATGTTTGTAAAAAAGTTGCTTTTTTATAATAACTTTGCTACCGAAAGTGTGTAGAGCTCTTTATTGTGAGAGGCTGGCTCACACATAAAAACTGGATGACGTCGTATGGGCCCTTTCAAAAAATGAAACTTTTTTGAGTGCTAACATGCAGGCAAGGACAGCACTTTTCCACAATGGCTGCTTTCTTCAATGGGTATTTAGATGGCAAAAAAGGCTTGAAAGATCAATATAAGCAATATAAGTGAACAGGGCTAAACTTCAACGTTATCAAGAGGTGTACCCCACATTTATTTTATCAACAATGTATGAAGGTGTCTTTAATTGTGATCGTTTCACTTTTGTAGCTTTTACTCTCAGTTGGGCATCATGTATATCCTCTATTAGGACACAAACAGCATCTAATAATAGAGGTCACATGGCTCAGTGGGTAGAGCTGTCGTCTGGCAGATGTTAAGGGTTTGATTCCCGACACCTGTAGAAAAGTGTGTTGAAATGTCCTTGAGCAAGGCACTGTTCCCCTAACTGCACTGCCCTGTGATGGACTGGCGACCGGTCCAAGGTGTTACCCTCTCTTTCGCCCAATGACAAACAGGATTGGCTCCAGCTCCCCCACAACCCAACTCAGGTTAAGTAGCTGGATGGCTGAATGGATGGATGGATGGATGGATGGATGGATGGATGATGAACGGATGGATGGATGGATGGATGGATGGATGGATGATGGATGGATGGATGGATGGATGATTAACATGAAATTTGATCCCAACTATCAAGTTAACCCTTGGTTTGCAGGGCCGCAGTAGCTCAGTGGTAGACCACATGATTCAGGTAAAGATGAGCCAGAGGTTGCAGGTTCAATACCACTCAGTGCCACCAAGAAGGGTATCCAGCTTTAATTACCCATGCCTCAATCTAAGTCTATGTCCATCCTCATCGCACGGGGACTAATTGCGACATGTAAAAATGGATCTGTCACACTACTGCTGAGTATGTGTGTCCTCACAATCACCTCTTCAGTCTACCACCTGATAAAGTATGAAGAGGACACCTGTTGTCCAACCACAGCCTTAGGTGTATACCAGGGCATCCAACATTTCATGAACAATTATCCAAACTGATGCCTTGCTCAATCTAAACAAATGGGCAATAGGCATTTGCAGCAAGACTCAGTTGAAAACGACCAGAACACAACTGCCACCTGCTTAGACACACGGACTTGGGGGGGCATGCAGGCGAGAATGCTGACAACACAGACGCATATTGAGCTATTCAAGAAATATAATCAGAGGTCTGGTTTCTCATGCGAAGGTTAAAAGCTCAAATTGTTTACCGATTAGTGCGTCCCGATGACAAAGGCCCCATTTAGAAATGAAAACCGAGGCAACAGGCTGCTGATAAGAAAAGTCTCTTTTCTCGCTCAGGGGTCATTAATGATTGTCACTAATGCGAACTGAATTATGCGAGTGGCACGGGGGTAATAGAATAATCACTGAAATCCAGTTGTTTTCCATTCCAAATGATACAATAAAAGGCTTCATTTAAAAACCTTTATTTTTCTGTAACCTTGACCCAGTTGTTATCCGACATTCCAGCCAGTGACACCAAACAAGCAGGGCATGATTCCACCGCGGAGCTTTCCATTACTCCACACTGCATGCTCATTCTGACACATTTTGCATATTTACCTCTTGCTATTCGAAACACAGTGTGTCCCTTGCTAATGACTCCTTCCCGATGTGTGCATTCATCCTTCGCGCTAAAGCAATCTGTTTAACCAATAATTCACTCCGTAGCTCACTCATCACACGTTCTCTCCCTGGAAGAAAAAGCAAAGATTACTTCTCATTGTTGCTGCATTGGGCCCATCTGTGACCTAGAAAGATTTAGCAAGCCCTTCGAGCTGAGACAGTTATCAAGCTGAATTAGCCTACATACTGGGAGGCAGGGGCAAGGCTAACCGGGAGAAAAAAACCTGGCACATCTCACTGTTGATGCTGGGGAATGCATTTCATACCACAAAGTCAGATGGTACATGATGTAGCTTAACACTCACATGATAAAGAACAAGCTGAAGCTTCATTTCTGCAATTCCTTGTATCATGCATTTAATATATGCCCATTAACAGACCTTGGCCTTTAGTTTTTTAAGATAAGATCCTTTGTTAGTCTGACAGAGTGTTGTGATGTTTTCACTCATATTATCACCATATATATGTATTTATATGAATAAATATATGTGTGTACATATATATCCATTTTCAAGCGCTTAACCAAAATTGGGTCGCGGAGGAACTGGAGCCCTTCTCAGTCCTGAATAGGTTGCTAGTGCATCACAGGGCACAGCCATTAGGGGAACAGTGCCTTTTTCAAGGACACTTCAACATGCTGGAATCAAACATAGTGCTTTCTGATCACCAGATGAATGCTCTACACACACACACACACACACACACACACACACATTAGGATTTCCCTTGCACTGGACAATGCATTAGCGGATAGCCAATGGTAACAGACAAATCAGGTCTGGTGTACTGCAGGGGCTGGATTGCAAAATACATTTGAAAGATAATTTCTAACATACTGATTTAATTAAATCCCTTTCTCAGGATGAGTAATCAAATAAACAAAGCTATTCAGTCCCCTTGGGATTTGAGAATCATTTTGCATTAACACCTTCATGAGTATGAAGTCAGCAAATCACACAGCAAACAGGTTCAGCCATTCAAGGATTAGTGGATTCAGACAGCCGCGCTCCCATTGGGCAGTCTGCCAATAGAGAGAAGCACAGCCCCGCTACTCACAATGCATACGCTGCCACAACTGGTATATCCACAGAGAAGCTCGCTGACAAATGAATGCCATGCATGCACACAGACGCAGTGCTCCACATTGACACATATTGGATGTGAGGGTGGAGCTAAAATGAAAAGAAGGTTTAATATCTGCTTTTGGGTTAATTTAGTTGCATACGGTTTATTTCCATGCTAAACGGAGGCCTTTACAAGTCCCCTTTGGGTCTGAGAATATTTTGCATCAATACCTTCATGAGTATGAAAGCGTGACATAGCTCAGCGGGTAGAGGGGTCGTCAGGTGATCGGAAGGTTGCAGGTTCGATACCCAGTCCTGCAGAAACCATGTTGAGGTGTCCTTGAGCAAGACATTGAACCCCTAACGGCCCCCCGAGCACCACATGCTGGCAGCTCACTGCTCCCATACAATAGGATGGGTTAAAATACAGATGATTGCAAATTTCCCCTTGCGGGAGGGACTGATAAGAGAACAATTGGTCTCCATTTGAATGGATTTATTTATGATTTAAAGCAATCTGATGAGAAAATGAAAATATGGCTACGTAGCCAACATGGTGGCTCAGCGGTAGAGTGCGGCTTTCAAGTCAGGCATAGTGGGTTCAATCCCACCGCGGGGCTTCAGGAAAAGGGCATCCAGCCTTAATCCCCGCCATGCTCGGTAAATGTGTGGTTACATGATATAAAGTGCTTTGTGGGGGGGGTCACTAGATTAGAAAAGGGCTACATGAAAATAAGTCCATTCACCATTTATCAATCAAATATAGTGTGATCCATGGTGTGTGACCTTCTCCCAGAGACTTGAGTCAAGCCAAGTCAATTATATTTGCATAGCCCATAATCACAAATTAAAAATATGGCTCTGTGGACTTTACACTAACACAACATCCTGTCCTTGGACCCTCACATCAGATCAGGTACAACTCCCTCAGAAAACCTTTAGCGGGGAGAAAAACAGGAAGCAACCTCAGGGAGAGCAACAGAGGAGGGATCTCTCTCTCCCTTACAACAACAACTTACTCCATCAGCATCTAGGAGACAGGAAACCAATCCAATTGACGTGATTATTTTGATCTAATTCTCTTGTGCATATTTATATTGGATTTGAGTCATCATGTTGGAGTATTTGTATGAGATCATCAAGCTCACAGACAATTGTGGTGTTAGCTCTGGATTCAGCAGAACTGTTACCCATTTTTAATCAAGATGCTCGCACAGTCACTTCATGGACAAACGACTACATCTTTAAAGTTGTGATTTGTAAAGAGTAAATTTGTTTTCTGATCCCACGTGCAGGCGTTGTGCTTGTTGTTTCGTCGGTTGATGGCAACATGCTCGTGTGATGTCACAACAAATGACAGAGAACAAACATATCTCAAGGGAAGAAAAGAGATCACGCTCCAGACATCTCATGGCAGAACTATACTTTCCCAGGACATTCAGAAGCATTCATGCTGTAGTTCAACATACACATGCTCTAAAAGAAGCTGGAAACATTGGTCAGGATCGTCATGTGGTTTGAGGAGATGCATCACCTACAAGCCACATGGCTGGTGTTGTATTCTAAAGTGGCCTATTGCTGAAACCCCAACATTTTGATTAAGGAGTGTTGGGCAGCATATCTCAGTAGGTAGGGCGGTCATCTGTTAATCAGAGATTGGTGGTACAATCCCCAGTCCTGCAGAAAGCATGTCGAGGTGTCCTCGAGCAAGATGCTGAACCCCTAACTGCTCCCCAAACACCACATGGGGGCTGCTCACTGCTCCCATATATTAGGATGGGTTAAACGCAGAGAATTGCAATTTTTCCTTTGTGGGACTGATAAGGGAAAACTATTATTATTATTATTAATAATAATATCATTATTATCATCATCATTACTATTACTACTTTGAGGAGCCACTGTAGCTCACTGTTTAGCGCGCTAGCTTCGAGAACTGATGAGCCAGAGACAGCGGGCTCGAATCCACTGCAGGGTGTCAGGAAGGGGTTCCGGCCTTAATCCCCCAAACTCCGTCTAAACCTGTGTCTGCTCCCACAACGTGGGGACTAATCGTGACATCTGAAAAGGGGTCTTTTTTTATCAAGTCTTCGAGTATCAGAGGGTTGATTTTGTGAGCTGTCAGAAATTCAGCGGTGTTCTAAGTTAGAGTGTTTTCTATTCATGAAATGAAGGATGGTCGCTGGTTACTGACAGCAAGAAGTAACATTTTAGATGAATAAAAGATTAAATAATGTTACGGTACCCCCTTCTCTGTACTTTTAAGCAAGAACACTCTCCAACTTGCATCTGAAAGTTTTTTTTCCTAATCTTTGGTCAAACCATCAGGCATTTGTGGGTGCAAAACCCCATAACAATGCAAGCTTTGGATAAGTGAGTAGTTACAAATAATCCTCAGCATTTGGATATTTTTTTCAAACACCAGATGGATGAGGTTTCCAGGAACAAAAGGATACAGATTGTCAGAAAAACTGACACCCACTGGGACATATTCAGACATACAAACATGCACACTTTACTGAGTTAGATATAATTTCCCGTGGTCTTCTAATCCTGATGAAGTTTGTGAAATTGCCTAATGTGGCTTTAAATCTGCTATAAGGAGTTTATCATTGATTATTTGTCAGTCTCGATTCAATTTTGACGCCTCTATATGACCACCATAAGCCAATGAGACCATCAGTGAGAGAATTAGATAGGGCTATTTGACAAGTCCAAATACTTGTCTAGGGGTCAGATTCCCCATGAAATCTGACCAAACTACTTGTGGCGCACAAACAAGATGCACAGCCCTAAGCAGGGAGACACGATCTCATCACTGTATATGCAAACACCGGCTTTTCCAAAACACCACTACATCTTTCACTCTACTCCTCAGAACAAAGGTACAAACTATCATAAGGTGAATGTGGATTTATTTATCTTATTTAGACCAAAGGCACTGCTAACGTGAAGTTGGAGTTGTCAAAACAATATGAATCGTACCATCTGAACATAGATCTAAAAAACAGGAGGACGTCTCAACATTCATCTGAATGGCTTCATCAGCTCTGAGCCAAGTCACTCACATGCTTGGCTCGGAGCTGATGAAGCCATTCAGATGTATGTTGAGACGTCCTCCTGTTTTAGAGCTCTGTGTTCAGATGACCCGATTCAAATCATTCTGACTTTGTCAGCACCTGGATTCCTGAGCAAAAACAGATGTTTGTGAAATGGAGTTGTTCTCACACAGGGATGGGTGAAGTTAACCCAAATGTTCGGTCTACTATGTATCACCAAACTGACCACAGTAAAGGATTTAAAACTCCTTTAGAGAACTACTTGAGGTCTGACCAATGTATTTGCATCCCATGGTCTCATATATGGATAATTTTGCAAAAGTATCACAAGGAGTGAGAGGTCTGTTTGTACGCGTCATGATTAGGCCCCATAATGTGGGGCTGGATACAGACTCAGATGGGGCTTGGGGGGGGTTAAGGCCGGATGGCCTTACTGGCACCTCGTGGTGGGTTTGAACCTGCTGACTCAGGCTCGTCAGTTGCCATGGCAAGCGCTCTACCACTGAGCTACCACGGCCCCCCCGATAGGATGCACAGAGTACCTTCCAGTATCTGTGTAGAGGCACGTTGGCTGCTCCATAGACTAGGATGTTAAATCCGGCTTGATTCCCTTTTCATGACAATTTGTCCCCAATGATCGGTTGGCCTGGAGGAACATGGAGCTCATGTAGCGGTTACACTTCGGGTTAAGGTTGGGTAGCGGTAAAGTTTAGCAATGAGATGGAGAGGTGGTTGGGTTTATTGTAAGGTTAAGTACATATGTAAAATTCATACCCTGCACATCCCATGTCAAGGCTTTGGCCAGAGTATTAATACATGATGGAATGAGAACTTGCTCCTCTGACTTATTTCTCCAGAATGTGAATGATGAAAAGCTGCTCTCTCTACTCTCCCTCTTTTCGTGGCAGGTGGTGGGTCAGATTGACAAGCTAACGTCAGACTTTGACTTTGACCTGGAGCCGGATGACTGGACGGTGGCCACAGCCAGCAGCACGTCCAGCAGTGAGCGAGGCCTGGGCGAGGCCTTCAGGCTGGACTTCCTCAACCCAGATGTGCTCTCAGACAGCTGGGAGTTCTGCAGCTACCTTG
>OMLC01041434.1:0-17381 GCA_900302585.1 Regalecus glesne
CTTCTCGGGTCAAGCGACCACACCCATCCCAGTCCTCCCTGGGCAAAAGGTGGGGAAACGCACTGAACAGGTCACCATTCTATCACAGGCCTTGAGGTTCTTCGGGGTTCAGTGTCCTGCTCATGGACATATCGACATGCTTTCTGCATGGACCAGGCTTGGAACCACCAATCTTCAGATAATTAGATGGCTGTAAATTGTAAGAGACACAAAGAGGGGGGGAAGCGGTGAAAGCCTCTGCTCAACCTGTCACTCGACAGCGACAGAGCTGTCACCTCCTCCTAGTGAGTCCTGCCCATTTGTCTGGAGATGCCGTGTTAATTCCTGTCGGCGGGCCGTGCACATTACCAACATAGGAATAACGTCTCTGCCCTGTCCTTATTGTCTCCCTGTCTGGCTGTGATGCATGAATGAGGATCTGTGGACAAACACAAAGAGGGAATGACAACATAATAATGATATTCATTACAGGCAGGGCAATATTTCCACTCACTGGCTCGTGAACGAAGCGCTCTCGGCGTCTAGAGCATATGCCGGAATGGGCCACACACGCCACGCAACAGCTGTAGAAAATCTCTGGTTAATAGAAATGCAAGCTAGACAAGAGTGTGTGCATTGTGCAGAACCATGCTAATTAACAACCAGGGTGGCTGCAGAAGACGGCACCTGCTTCCTCTGGCCCGGGTACGTACGTGTGTGTGTGTGTGTGCGTGTGTGTGTGTTCGTTCGTGCGTGCGTGCGTGCGTGTTTGTGTGTGCATGTACAAACACTGTCGTCGTGCTCAGATGCGTTTCACAATCACTTGGCCGACATTCTCGTGTAATTAGGTTTAAGCTTTCTGTGGCTTCTTTTTCCTTAAAGACACGTTTCTTCCCTTCCAAATGTAATTACTGGGGGATAGCTTTACTGAGCATCATCAGAACACAAACAGACTCACACCGCTGCCCCCGTCAGCCTGGAGCAGCAGTGATTTGCCCTCGGAGGCCAAACCCTTCTAGAAGCTTCATGTGTCATTATATATGCATATGAGGCTTGCTCTTGACATTCAACCCGTCCTATAGTGTAGGAGCAGTGAGCGGGTTGCGGTAGCTCCGCGGTAGAGCTTTATGTTTCGGGAACTGACGAGCTTCTTCTTCACCTCCTCCTCCTTCTTCTTCTTGGCCCACAGCTTCAGGGCTGTCAACTCCCAGGATGACTCGGTGTGAGATGCTTGAGCAAAGTTTAATTTTGACTTTGAACCGTTATCATCGTTACCTCACCTCGTTATCTTTTCCCTCACACTGTGTCTGTGGTGTTGTGGACGGCCTCCTGCGGTTAATCCCCGTCCCAGACGAGCGTGCTCTTTCTCAACCTAGCCATAGCTCCCACCTGCACAGTCTGGAGAGGGGACACATCTTGAAAATCGTAGCTGTCTCTCGTGACACCTCCTGGCAGTGGTAGTGGAGGATGGACGGGGCAAGACACCAGCTGAAGTGGGGAGGTGCCTGGAGGAAAAAAGGCGTATCTCACTGAAATGATGACAGCAGACCCGGCCATTGGGTGAGCAGCTTTGGATGAAAGCGATCTCTCACAGGGAGACGGAGAGGGTCGCCGTGTAGCCTCAGAGCTTAAAGATGCATGAGAGGAGTTCCTGATTGAATTTGTGCTGAGAGCTTCACAAGTCGCTGGTAATGAATCTGTTCACTGGTCAGCATCAAAACACCAGCTGGAGTGGGCACTTCCTGAGTTCTGTGCATTTACGTAACTCCTCCATGCCCCCATGTGACTGCTGCCCTGGTTTCCCTGGATAAGGATTTGTTCTTCACAATCTCAAGAGGATCGTTTTATGACAGAATCTCATGTGGAGATACAGTCCAGCGTTCAATGCTGACCAACCTGCTTATTATGAGTTGCCATCAGCTTTAAGACGGATAGTCAAGACGAGATGACCTGTGTGACACGATGAGACACGCCTGCTGTGATCAGACAACACCATGCTCAGTGACCACCCACCTCCTCTGCCCCCTGCCCGGTTAAAGCTACTGGAGAAAGGGATGTCAAATTAAAGAGTGTGCTTAGGGAACTAATGAACCACAGGCTGCATGGCCCTGCGACCTGACTTAGGATCAGCGGTGGATGATGGATGGATAGAATCATGTGCATGCATACACACTTGCTTTGCATGCTTGTGTTAGTTAATGGATGATACTCACTCAAAAAACAACAGCCGTAAACTAGGACCACTTGGAGGAGGACCGAGGCCAGTGCAATGGTGCCACGTCTAGCCACAGGGCCTCCAGATTAGGCCTATCAAACTCCTCTACCTGAGTTTAGCTCACAGGTGCAGATATTGACAAACAGATTAGCAGCAGTCTGCAGCAGTGGCACGGACTGGGTCAATATGGTCTGTTCTAATTATGGTTTTGTCCAATTTCATCATCCATTCATGGATGATGAAATTAAGAAATTTGGAAGAAAGGAGGGAAGCCACATTATTTGGTCGAAGCATTCTTACGATGGAGTTTATCCACGACACTTGACCCATCTTGTTGTACGGGAGCAGTGACTTCCCACAGCACCCGCGGAGCTCATACGTGTTCAGTGTCTTGCTCAAGGACACCCCAACACACTTTCTGCAGGGGCTGGGGGTCGAACCACCAACCAGTAAAAGCTGGGTAAGAAAGTCCTCTTATAACTTTGTTGTGGTGTCACATTACGTTATACGGCAACTTCAGTCGGCATAACATTAGCTAGCTGTCGCTGATGCTAGTGGCAGCTAACCGACGTTAATCAAACAGCCACTGTAGGGCAGCGCTGCATGAGTGTGTGTTTTCGGGTGCGCCAGCATCACAGTGTGTTATTCAATTCGTGTTCATGTTCTGTGCTTACTTGTTATCCCTGCCTAGCGGCAGCCTTGAGGGGATTTTTTATGAATATTTAAAATACAGTAAAATGCAAAATAGGAAAATGGACTTCTACAGCAGCGGTGAGTGCTCTGCTTTTGCAAAGTGCTGATGCAGAATTGGGGGAGCCATTTAGTAATTGGAGGCTTCTGCAGTAAGTGCTGTTGAGGAAAGGGGATGTCTTGGTTTTGATGGCCCCACGACTTTTTTCCTGAGGGGGGCGTTATTAACGGGGTTCGGCAGGGTGAGTGGAGTGGTATTTTTAGACCTCCACGCTAAATGCAGGTCTTGTAGATGTCAGAGACGGAGGGGAGGTATGAAGCCGAGGCTTCTCGAGGTGGAGCAAATGCCTCTGACCAGCCGTTTCCTCTTCTGAGGAGTGGAGTTGAGTTGGAGTTGCCACATAGATACGGAGACAGTGAGAACCCTTTGTGTCTCAGCTCTGTAGAACTGCGAGCATCCCCTTTCTAGACACCTCAAACTTGCGGAGATGATGCGGGGGGCTTTATTGATGGTGTCTTTAGGGGATTGGAGCCGACTTCACCAGGCTCCCTTTGGGGAAGGGGCCAAAGGCGATGGGCAGGTATTGTGTCAAGGAGAGGAATGTGGAGGGACAGATGGTGGATTTTGAGAAATGGATGTAAATGAGTTAGGTGAGTACATAAATCAAGAAGAAGGAGGAACACAGGGTGATGGATGAGTGGAGGCAGGTGCACACAGGTGAACTCTTACTTATACAGAAGGCACAATCTGAAAAGCATCGAGACTGTAAGGTGGAGTCAAGGGAGGCTGTAGCTAGGCAGGATCGGATGGTGGTCTGTAGGATGACTTTTGAGATCAGGCAGAGGAAGAGAGTGAATGCAGAGCCAAGGATTAAATAATGGAATATAAAGAGGGAAGACTATTGTGTGAAGTTCAGGGAGTAGTTAAGACGAGCACTGGGTGGGAGAAGGATGCTGAATATGGAGCTGCCAGGCCAGAGGAGAAGAGGAAGACCAAAGAGGAGGTTTATGATGTGGTGAGGGAGGACATGCAGGTGGCTGGTGTGACAGAGGAAGATGTAGAGGACAGGAAGAGATGGAGATGATGACCTGCTGTGGTGACCCCTGATGGGAGCAGCTGAGAGTAGTAGTAGAAGTAGTAGTAGTAGTGGTAGTGGTAGTGGTAGTAGTAGTAGTAGTAGTACTAATAGTAGTAGTAGTACTAATAGTAGTATTAGTAGTAGTAGCAGTAGTAGTATTAGTAGTAGCAGTAGGAGTAGTAGTAGTAGTAGTAGTACCGATGTCCCAGTGGTTCAGTTGACATGATGGTGATGCTGACATTTGGAAAGGCCTTTTGTATAAACAGTAATCTGACAGCTTCTCAAAGCTCTGACTGGAGTTTTTACCTTGGGTGAGATTGTGTCGAGTGAGATTGAGACAACATTGGCAAGTGTCAAAAAGAGATGGACACAGTCTCTTCTGCAGCTGTCTCCATCACTCGAGCACCGCCGTTCACCTCTTTTCACGCTCATGAGAGAAACAAATGTTGAGCTGTTCCTCCACGAGGATGGGTCTTTAATAATCCCATCACTGGGAGAAAAAGAGTGAGGGACGAGGTTTATGAGGCCTGGACTGTAGCAATTACCCATCTATACTGTGTTTAATTATAATGATATAATGATAAATTGATCATTTGAAAGCCATTATAACTTGATTCATTAGTTAGAATTTCCAATCCCACTCATGCATTATAAACTCCAGGTATGAACAGCAAAAAGAATCATCAAATTAGCATATTAATAATCATCCTCTATTCTAAGTCCCTCATGTTTTTTTGTTTGACCAAGTATTGAATGATGAGTCAATGAGGAACATTTTAATAGCAAATTTAATTTCGTGGAGACTTTTAAATTTAACTTTATTGAATTGATCCTGTCTATCAGTTTCTATTTCACAATTCATTTGACTTCTGCTTTAGCATCCATCCATCCATCCATCCATCCAACCATCCATCCATTCATTCCCAACCATTAATTCAAAGTCGGGCCACAGAGCCATGCTGGAGCCTATTCCAGTGCTCATTGGGTGAGACGGGGGAAGCACCCTGGACAGGTCCCTATTCCATCTCAGGGATTTAGCAGTTAGGGGTTGAGTGTCTTGCTCAGGGACACTTCAGCACTTGGGCCGGGGATCAAACCACAAATCCCTAATTACTAGACAATTGCCTCACCTCCTGAGCTATGCTGCCCCTTACAGTCTTGATCTTAATTGGTGTCTTTTTCTCAGTCACTTGAGAGAAGAGAACTAACCTGTACTTGACATCTAACATCTTATCTCCGTCATGTTAGGGTTGCAAACAGCTGCTTTTTAACACGTCCAGGAGACAGTGAGAAAATTTAGCATTCATTTGAAATTGTATTTCTGGCCACCTGTCAAATTTAAGTGCAATATTCACTCTCCAGTCACACTGAACCAGCACAGCTCCCCCCATAACCTGAGATAATGTATAAATCACGATCCGCTGACCCCACATTACCTGCCAGAGGAAAAGTGGCTACAAGGTGTCCTTCTGACTACAATCTATACTCACTTAAAGTTACGTCCCGTTACGTTACGCCTTTCATGTTTCCAGATGGTGTATGCCTTTAAAGGCATCCTGGCTTTTATCTGTTTCTCCTATTGGCGGTCTTGTTTTCTTTTATCAAATCCATCTTAATTTCCAACTACAAGGAAAACTAATGATTGAGTAGGAAAATCAGCTTTGCAGAATAAGACGCATGATGTTTGACGAGTATTTAAACATGGAATTTGCATAAAGAATGAAGAGTATGACTAATTATTGACAGATCACAAAAACCTGTGAATAAAGAAAGACTTTTCCAAATTATACTTTATTACATCATTAAATTTATACATTTTATGATCATTTTTACTCTATGTGCAGTGGTGATTATTCATCCCGTCGTTATTTCTATAATACATTTTTTATTTATTTATGTGCAGTGGTAATAATTATTCACCAAACCATTAAATGAAGGGAACTGGGCTCAAAACAGTAACTTTTGTCCTCTTTTGTCCACCTCTCTGGCTACTTAATAAGAGATATTACTACACGAGTGCATAACTGATCGATTTAAATCCGGCTGGGCTTTTCCTTTTAAAAATCTAAATACTCCTGTACGTCATTTCACCACACCGAGGACTGGCGAGTTGAGGTGTCAGCACTGCTAAAATCCTCCTTGACAGGTAGAAAAGGAGAAAGGCCAAACTGTGCCGAGCAGCGTGTGGGGAGTTCCTCCACTGTGGAGTACTAATAACTGAGAGCGTTATTTGACTTAAATGTCATGAATATCTGGATAAGCTTGCCCTTTGCAGAGAGCAAGGTACTTTTCTCATCTATGAGGGAGATAACGCTTCACTACTGCTACAATCCAACTGAAGTTTCTGGCTTTTGCATGGTAGCTGTGGGCTAGTACAGTACTTTCCTGAAGGGAAAGTACTGTAATAGCAGAAGGACAGGGCAGAAAGGAATGAGTGTGCCATAATCAATATGTATGACAATCATGTTCCTTCTGGGCTGTTGTGCAGACAAGTTCAGAGGTTCCGCTATAGCTAGGGCTTCTCGATGCGCACGCGCTTCGAGAAGTGGCGAGCCAGAGGCTGCAGGTTCTAACCAATCACAGGGCTTAAGGACAGGCATCTAGCCTTAATCCCCTACGCCTGCCCTGAGATGTAGTGGTGACCTGTCCAGAGTGTTTCCCCACCTTTCCCCCAATGAGCGCTGGGATAGTCTTCAGCATGGCCCTACGACTCCACTCTGGATAAGCAGTTGACAATGGGTGGATGGATGGATGGATGTGTAAAGGACCATTAATGAGACAATGTACCTAGCTAAAGAGAACAGAAGGAAATCTATTTTCTGAGAATGCCCCCACTTACTTAAAGGCGGTCAATGCTGCAGAGGAAACCCACGCAGACATGGGGAGAACATGCAAACGCCACACAGAAAGAACCTGGGATGAGATTCAAACCCAGGACCTTCTTACTGTGAGGCAACAGTGCTGACAACTTGGCCTCCGTACCACTCAACAGCCAGACAGCTGAATCATATCATCAGGAAACATTATGTCCAGATGAAGGATGATTCAGTTTTCTGGTTATTGTGTCTTCTTGATGTGTTTGTGTTTTGCTCTTCTACCTAGCTTCTGTGTGAAAAAAACTGAGCAGTTAAAAAGTATGAATGCAGCTGTACTTTATAGCTGAGGCTGGGTAACTTTTAAGAGACCAGTAAAGGATTCAAAATATGAAGCACCTTCGCCTCCCAGACGGGATCTGTGATTCATGTGTCTTTTATCGGCTTGTTTTGCTGTGCTTCTGTCTGCAGCAAGTGCGTTGGTAAATCTTCCTGTTACCGCTGATCTTATCATAAGATGTTATTAAAGCCATGCACGATGCCTCCTAAGTGAGATAGTGCTATGTTGCATGGTTAGGAGACCGTAGTGCTGACAAAAAGAAAAGATGGGGAGGCGGAGCTAGAGGAGGCGGAGATGAAGATACTAAAAATTTACAGGGAGTGACGACTTCGTTTCTACTGGGAACACACTGAAACCCTGTATTTTGAGAGTGGCGAGCTCGGCATGGATGAAGGGTTTAAAGAGATTAGACGGGTATGGTGGAGCAAGTCCATCTGGGATTTTACAAGTCTGCAGAAATCAGTGATGCCATGCGCGACTCGAGAAATGACAAGCCAGAGGTTGTGGGTTCAAAGAGACTGTGGGGCATCAGGAAGGTCATCCGGCCATAATCCTCCAGCTCTATTCAAGTCCCTGTCCAACCCCATAACATGGGGACTAATCATGACACGCAAATCGGACCTCTCATAAGTCGGCAGAAGAACCTGGGAGTCTGATGTTGCACCTATAGGAAGTCAATGAAGGGAGGCAAGAACTGGAGGGACATAGTCAAGTTTTCTTTTTATTGATCAGGTCTTTTAAAATTCCACTTTTTTTGTATGTTACTACTCAGTTAATCTCCCTCTTAAGCTTGTGTTGTTGGCAGTTGGGGAATTTGCTGTAGTTTTGTGATGTATTGGGGAAAAAACCGCAAGAGTCCTCCAAGAAAAGAGTTGGGTGGCTGGGTTAGGGTTAGGCCGGATGCCTTTCCTGATGCTTCTTGGTGGGCTTGAACCCATAGCCTCCGTCTCGTCAGCTCCCGAAGTGCATGCTCTAAAACTGCACTACCATGGCCCCCGTATGTCAAGATTCAGAATAAATGTTCAAGTTCACACGGACAGAAGCCATAATTAATTAACAGCAGTTTAAGAGCTTGTAAAGGTGAAAACAGGAGTCACCATGCAGGATTAAAAATGAAAGAGTTGGCTTGAGGTGAGGTTTAAAGAGTTGGAGCTGAAGTAGTCGTTCTCAACTTCTTAACAGATGACCGACATTCTTTTGAGTTTACTTTTAATGGGGATTGTGCATGTGTGTGTGTGTGTGGGTCTCCACAGGACCTTACACGTGTGCAGCCGTCTCTGAGATTGCTGCCTACTGAGTTCTTCATTTATTTAAGGGAGCGTTGTGAAGAAATGCCGTCCACCTACGTCTCCCGCACTCCCATTTTAACGTCCTCCAGATCAATCTGAGTGTGTCCATGTTCCCACAGGTAAAATCTCACCCGACACTAGAATTCCTCCATCTTCACCAGTAAGTCACCTCTGTCGCTTGAGCTAAAGAAGCAGATCGAACCATTTTAAAAGACGCGTCCACGTCTCTGCCTGAGTGAGCGAAGACGCGTGGCGTGCTTGACATGTCAGCTGAGAGCGAGAGTTTAATCATAATGAGTTAAACGATCAATGTGTCGAGAGGATGGCAAGGTGAGATGAGCACAGTCATCATCCATGCACTCAGCCATCTCAGTGGTAGTCAATTGCAGCTGTTTGCTAAAGCGTGCACGTTGAATGAATGAACTGGCTAATGAATGTAGAGCGTGGATATCAAAAGAAAACCCTACGAGTACCGCCGCAGCATACATGTTAAGGGTTCAGCGCCTAGTGAATCACACATGACATTTTTAATCAGGAACCTATGTATCGTTTCTCTGACCTATGTCTGAAATGCTGTTTGATGAAATATTCTGGTATGGGAAGCCTGTTCATATTACAACCAAGGTAGACACCAGAGTTAAGAGGTCATGTGGCAATGCTACATCTCTTCCGCTTATGATTATTCCAATTGATGGGCCACATTGATGATATACCATTATGGCAACAGGAATGGGCACAAGTCCATGAGTGCTGGGATGTGTCCAGCACTTTACCTGTGCCCCTGTCTGCAGGGATAGTGGTTGTGTCCAGAAGGGCAGCCAATGTGACATTTTGTCAGTTCATTATGCAGACTGACCAGACCAGATTGCTCAAGTCTCCACACAGGAGTGGTCAAGGCAGGGTTAACAATGACTGCCGTTGCTGTTGTGCCCCCATGGGGCACCAATGGAAGCTGTAAAATCCACCGTGGTGACTCCTGGGAAACCGTGAATAAGCTAGAAAAAGAAGAATTGTCACTATACCATTGACATAATAAAGCAGGTTTATGGATGTGGTGAGGGAGGATATGCAGGGACTGGTATGATAGAGGAGGATGCAGAGGACAGGAAGAGATGCAGATGAATAATCCACTGCAGTGACCCCTAGCAGGAGCAGCCAGAATTGCAGACACCCCTTCATAGACCATTAGTAACCAATGGTTACATGTGTCTGTGCGTGTTTGCCCATGTCTTCATCAGTGAACAGGCGGGTTTGTGATTTGTTTTGATCATCTCTGTATCTTACCCATACTGCCAAAGTTAATTCATAGGTGTGTGACCTTTAAATATGTGACTGATCGATTTTGGCTCCTGTGAGTTTCACTTTGTTATGGGGTTTGTTACCCGAGTGCAAATGGGAATGTGCTATGTGGGTAAAGCGTTCCCTGACCAGCCCCTTCACTTTGTTCTGAGCTAAGACTGATTCCCTCTGTAGAGGAGCAGTTAAGTGTCTGAGGAAGCGTGTGGGTGTGACTGCGTTGTCACCGTAGCAGCCAGAGTGTATTACCTCAGTCCTTTGCTCTGAGCTAGGACTGGGTCTTCAGGAACAGAAAACCCTGTGTGTGTGTGTGTGTCAAGAAGAGCTTTACTGCCTGACTGAGTCTTTGTGTTGGCTTGTTTGTGTTTGTCTGTTGTTTGTCGCTGATTTGTGGCCATCATCCAGCATGGATGGATAACAAGTGCCGCTCTCACCGTCTCATGTATTTTTTGAAACATATCCTACCAAACTAGCTCCCCCATATCTCTCTCTTTCTCTCTCTCTCTCTCTCTCTCTCTCTCTCTCTCTGTCTCTGTCTCTCTCTCTCTCTCTCTCTCTCTCCCGCCCTCTGTCTCCCACACATACACCATTTTTCATCCTCCTTCCCAATTCCCGCTGTCCATGCATCTCTCTGTTTTTCTAATTGGTGTGCAGCATCCCCTCACTGCCTGTCAGGAGATGGAGGGCCCTGTCCCACAGCTCCAAGCCAGCCAATTACTGTCTCCGCCAGCTTAGGATCCAGTCAGACATACAACACACACACAGCCACACACACATGCCTGGGGCTCCGCCACAGCCGCCCACTGACGGGTAGGGCAAAGCGGGTCAAGCGGCAGGTCGTCTCCCACCAGCTGTCCGCCACGGCGCTCTCTTAATGGATCTGACAAATACCAACAGCTTGCAACTGCAAAGTTGCTGAGGCGGAGGGGAGGCAGCCAAAGGGTGATGCGGGGAAGTGAAGAAGAGGAAATGGGAGGTGAAGAGAGGCGAGGGCTGGGCAGTGGGGCAGTAGAGGAGATGGCAGGGGAAGGGAAATGCCACAGGAGAAGCATGAGGGGAAAGTAACTTGGCTGATTAAGCAGCATCTGGTGTGTACCTGTGCCCAGAACGCTAGAGAAGAGTGTGGCTGATGAGAGGAGCGTCGTGGACAGGAAGACGAGATCTGTCTGTGTTGGGTCGTCGTCTCCAGACGCCCCGTGAGGAGAGGGAAAGGATGAGGGGGTGTTTAGTGTGGGCGGAGTGGTGACAGAGAGGACAGGCTGACAATGATGAATACAAGCTGTGGAGAGAATTAAAGCCTGTTTAAGAAACAGGCGGTATAGCTCAGGAGGTTGTCTGGTAATCGGAAAATCGGTGGTTCGATCCTCGGCTCATCCAGAAAGTTTGTTGGGGTGTCCTCGAGCACGTCACTGAGGCTCTAATTGGTCCACCCCTGAGACGGAGTGGTGACCGGTTTAGGATTTTTTTCCCGCCTTTTGCTCAGTGAGAACAGGGACGGACACCAGCAGGTCTGTGATCCGACTTTGGACAAGCGTTTGCTGTTGACTTGACACGGCGTGACTTTGAAAACACTGTATAATGTAGTAGGCATTCTGATTTTTACATTTGCAGGTCAGTGTTAATGAAGCGTTATCCCTACAACATGTAATGCAAATGATACAGACATCTTTCAATGTCATGAATTTTCTCCCTTTAAAGGGGGAAAAAAACCCAATCTGAAGTTTTCCCAAAGGACCTCAGAAAGTGGGGAGATGTTTGCTAACCTCGGGAGATCTCGGTTGCTCAGCTGTACTTGTGAGTTCTTCACATCCCTACATCTCCTCAAATACCTTTAAAAGCATCTTTCTGACTTCACTCAGGTCGCTTCATCCTCCTGGCCAGACACTCAGAGCATTGTGGGTCGTACAACCTGTCACTCACATGAAAGACACGGTGAGCGGTGCCTCATTAACTGCTGCAGATGATTTATTTAATGTCCAGCTATGACGGGGTCTTTTAAGAAAGGACTGCTTGGGAGCGTGGTCTCCTCGTTGGCTCTGAAAGCAGCTGTGGGAGACATGAATGTGTGACTCATAACGCCATCAGCGGCCGCCCCTCCACCGGTCTGCCGCTGGTTTGAAAGGCTTTCCTCAAACAAACCCTTCTTCACTTTTTACTTTCTTACAATTTCACACCGTGTGCATCATTTAATGGACACTTATTAACCAAACGCCACAGTGTTGTCTTTTTCCTTAGTCCCGTTGCTTCCCGTTGCTTCCCGTTACTGGCCAGGTGAGAATGTGTCTTCCTCCTTGGAGTTATCCAGGTTAAGGAGACAGGATTTATCTTTAATACTCTACAGCACCCTGTCCAGGGGGTCTCCCCACCTCTCACCCAGTGAGTGCTGGGATAGGCTCCAGTCTGACTCTGTGACTCAACTTAGGGAAAGTGGTTGATGATGGATGGAACAATGGATGGATGGATGGATGGATATGGTCATGGTAGTTCACCACTGGAGCTTGGAAAGACAAGCTAGTGGTGGAGGGATTGATCCCACTGCAGGGCATCAGGAAGGGCCTCCAATCTTAATCCCCCAAGCTCCAGCTAGGTCCGTGTCCATCCCCACAACATGGAGATAAACCATGACTCATTAAAACGGGCCCAGATTGCAACCCACTTTAGAACTTTCTCAGATTCACTTGAAATCTGCTATGAGCTTGTCGTCCTCACACATTTCCCCAATTCAAATTGCTCATTCTGTTAAGTCCTCACAGAAGTCGGGAGAATATTCTGGTGGCTTGGATAAATTATTAATAGCAGAATTCGAGGGGGACATTTCAACAAAATGGAAAGGTTCATGAGATGGAAAATCACCTAATAATACGTTTTTGCCCCGGAATACATCATTGAATAAAACCGCGACCTCCACCTCTCCATCCAGAGGTACAAACATCCATGAAGCTAATCTTAGCAGGAGCGGGATCAGGAAGAACAGCTGCAGTGTTGCTTATTTCTAACCATGTTTCAGTTAAAACCATAAAAACAAGGTTAAGGCTTATAATGAGATCATTACCTAAAATGATTGTTGGCCACAGATCTGACATTAAGCAGTGATTTCTGCTGGTGGCATCGTCGTTGGTGACACACAAGGCTAACTGTGGCTGGCATGGAATGATTATCAAATCTGACATGTTTGCAGTGTGAGTGGAATCCACTTCTTTGACCCTGCTACTAGTCACAACAGAAGTGGGGATGTTGCCAAGCACTGATGTTAGTTTTCTAACAAGCCTCCGGTCCAGCTGATGATGAGAACATCCCTGGGTACCATATCTCCAGCTGGAGCCCCAAGCATCTCAGCTCTCTCTGCTGGTCTTGATATCAGCACTGCTGCTAAGATGCACCGTGCTTGGGGTGGTCACTGGCTTTGGAGGCACCTTCCGCTTTACCCTGAAGTTCTCGTTTTCCGTATGAGTGGTGGGTAGTGCAGTGATGGTGAGTCCTGAGGAGGTACTGAAGCTGAGGCTGCAGAGCCTGAGGGGATGAAGATGTGGTGATGTGGTAGGGGCTGAGGCCTCAGAGGTGGTGAAGTTCATGGTCTAGCTAGGACAGATTGGAGGGTGAGTTTAGTGCCAGCCTTTACTAGTTGCTTGGAGGCTTGGAGGAGTGATAAGATGAGAATCTAGAACTATGTTGGGGAGGGACAACGTCCTGGACCCAGTGAGATGGCTGGGTGACATGGCCTGGAGGATTGAGGTAGATCCAAAGGCTGTGGTCTGACCCGTTAGGGTTTGGTGTGCAGTGTGGCAGACCGGAGTGCATCAGGGCATAGTGCAGGTGGATGGTACGAGCACAGAGGAAGCTGTGAATTAGCAGTCTTACATGGAGCCTGGAAGCATTCTGCTTTAAAAAGTTGTTTGCAGCCTCACAATAGAATGAAAGTGTCAATAAAGTTAAACCCTTTTAAATTCAGCCCTTTTAATGCTAACACACACACGCACTAATGCAATATTTGCACAGCCTCACCACCTCATATCTCCCTCTGCGCCTTATTACATTGCTGCTCATCATTTATATTTACCTGATTATATTAGCTTTATAATTACTGGTGATTATTATTACTTTCATAATTAGAGATGATTTTTATTAGTTTCCTAATTAATGTTGAATATTATTAGTTGTATAATCAGTGTTCATTATTTTAATAATTTTCCTCTCATTTAAATAAGCTGCTGTCCTGCCTGCGTTTTCACAGCACACACTGACGCCATGCTCTGCCCAGTAAAGTCCTCCCATGGTGCAATAGTGGTTATGAGTTTTAGTAGTGCAGTTATGAAATATTAAAAACCAAAATTAGTGGTTAATAATTTTATGAGACTGAGTTTATGGGAGTTGATTTGATTATTACATCAACTTTATTATTTTAATTATAAGATGTTAAACACCAAAATGAATTTTAATAAATGCATGAGACTGACTTTATGAGACTGACTTGTTAACCCCGGTGCACCTGCATAATGTTTACATGCAGGGTTTAAGGGGTTTAAGGGGTTGTAGTGGTTCAGTGGTAGAGTGCTGTGCTCCGAGATGGAGCTTCAAACCCTGTTTGATCCCTGGTTCCTTTAAAAAGGAGCGGCTCTACTCCAAGTCCTACACAGATGACAGAACCTCTCCCCGATTCCCTAAGGGAGACGTCCGGCCCCCTCCTAAGAAAACCCATGTCGGCCACTTCTATCCGCCATCTTGTTCTCAAGGTCACGACCTGATCTTCATGGCCATAGGTGAGAGTAGGAACGAAGCTTGACCGGGCGATCAAGAGCTTTGCCTTCTGGCTCAGCTCTCTCTTCATCACAAGGGTTCGGTGAAGCGAGCGCAACACCGCTCCAGAAGGTCCGATACTCCAGTCTATCCCACGCTCCATCTTCCCCTCACTCGAGAACAGTCCTCACTTGGAGTAAGGCCTCATTCCCTTGTCCGAGTTGGCATTCCATCGGTTTCCCGCTGAGAAACAAGATAAAGATACCGTCTTTTGGGAGAGTTGAGTTGTTAATGCCATGTAGGCCAAAGGAACAACAGCTAAATAACTTACCATGATGATGACATTGGCCTCGTTCTGGAGCGAATCTCACGTGTAGGTCTTGGTTAAACAGCACAGGCAGATCTGCTGATGAGCCTCACAGCAGTGCTGGACACTAGCTGAAGCAATTCAAATCAGCGTGTTGTGTCTTTACAGGTCATGAATCATCCGCAGTAAATCCAGCGTGTAGTGTTTTGGCCTCTGGGCTCGACTGTAGGCAGAAGCAGAGTTGAGGTAGAGTGTGTGTGGTCATATACCCTCTCTGATCTGTCTGTGTGCCTTCAAAAAGAGTCCTGCGGGCGTCCCTGCCCTCGGCCATTGGTTGGTCAGTGCCTCCCTCTCTGGGCCCCAGCTTGCGGTGGAGAAACGTCTTCAGGGCAGAATCTCTGTTGTTGCACATGAAGAACTCTGTTTCAAGACAGTAGTGTGTGTGTGTGTGGGGGGGGGTGTACTCGGCGATACTTGCATGCTTGAGCATCTACACACACCCGGGCGATTTTCGCGGCCATGACTGTGCATGTATGCTTGAGAGAGTGTCCGACGGCTTCAGTTTGTCTGCATGTGATAGTGTGATTCCATGCATGAGTTTAAATGACAATAATAATAATATTAATAATGATAATAATAACCTTGATAATAATGATGATGATGATGATGATCATAATAATAATGCTGATAATAACAGTATTGAATGATAATGATAATAAGAATAATGATGATACTAGTAATAACATTTTCTCTCTCATCAGTCCCACAAGGGGAATTTGCAATTCTCTTCTTTTAGTCCATCCTTTTGATTAGGAGTGGTGAGCAGCCACTATGTGGCGCTCGGGGAGCAGTTAGGGGTTCAGTGTCTTGCTCAAGGAGACATCGACATGCTTTCAGCAGGACCGAGGGTCAAACCATCAATCTCTGATTACCTGACTAGCTTCCTACCTACTGAGCTATACTGTCCAGTAGATGTAGATATGCATATCTCCATAAAGTCCGGATGTTTGCATAGTTAAGATTGACTAGGCGGTATATGCAGTCCTATATCTACATAGAGGCTCCTGTGCACCCCCTGTGCAATCAGCGTTCCCA
Source organism: Regalecus glesne (assembly GCA_900302585.1). Lineage (NCBI taxonomy): Eukaryota > Metazoa > Chordata > Actinopteri > Lampriformes > Regalecidae > Regalecus > Regalecus glesne. The sequence continues at coordinate 15,838 of OMLC01041434.1, forward strand.
AGTGTGGACGCGGCCGCATTCATGTGCACATGTAATTACCAGGCTATTCACCAGCCCGGCCTCTCGGTGTCAGACTTGAGTGTGAGATTATGCTCCCATCATGCATCACACCTGCCCATCGCACCTCTTCAGCACCTTCTTGCCATTTTTCTAAAAGCATTTAGAAAATGCATCCCTCCATCAGGGAGGATCATAAAGATCTCAACGTCATTGAGCTGCGTGGGTCCCTGGAATCACTTAGAGTGGTGATTAGCACATAGCGGATTGATTGCCCCGAAGAGCATCTCACGCTCTCGCCCCGGTGCAGCAGGGGGTAGGAGTCAGAGAAGAATTGAATTCGATAGAGTGGGGAGTTAAGTAGGATGGGCGCCCATGTCTTCCCCTCTGGTGTGTGCATGAATGGATGGCACTGAGAACAGGGAGGGCTTGTGGGAAAATAGATAAATAATTAGCCTCCTGTTGGGATCGCTCCTGTATCACTTTCAGGACTCAGAGGGACGTGGTGTGGTTTTGGGACAAAACAATCAACCACCTGTTTTCGCAGTGCACCACATTGGCATTTGCCACATGCGGGTAATTGCTCAGGCAATTTGTTGTTGTGTTTCTAATGCTAAAAGACGTTAAGCGGTGGGATGCATCACTCCTAATCAAGGCCGGATTATCTGCGTGTGGCGAGATATCCAGGGAATCCTTTAGGAAAATGTGTTTGCCAGTGTGAGGTGTTGTATTTCTAGCAAGTGTCAGCCTATGGGGATGCTGCTTAGCTTCCCTGGGTTATCGTGATTCCGAGTGAAATGGCTACCCATGGGAGGGTGGGTTGGTGGGTAATGGAACAAGAGAGCTGGAGCACCCCAGCATTTGTTCGTAAAGAGAAGAGGAGCTTCTATCGAGGGCCACTCTCCAGCAGGTGACATGAAGGAATGTCACCACAAGGCTGCAGCTAGATTAACGCTGAAACAATGAACATGAGTGGAGGGTCACACAAGCCTGGGGCTGACCAGTTGTTCCTCCTGCCCTACCTCTCCTGAGCTAGGGGCAGCGTAGAGGACGGGTGGTCTTCTAGTATCAGAGGATTGGTGGAGCCAACCCCTGGCCCCTACAAGCAAGCGTGTCAAGGTGTCCTTGAGCAAGATGCTAAACCTTTAACTACTCCCTGGGTGCTGTGGCTGCTTGGTGCTCCTAGACAGGGGGTCTCCTGGCCTTTCGCCCAATGAGCACTGAGATAGGCTCCAGGATGACTCCATCAACCTGACTTTGTATAAGCGATGGACAATGGATGGATGGATGATGGATGGATGGAGGATGGATTATAAAGGTCTGTTGGGCAACTTGGTTCTGTTCTTGTGTGTGTTAATGCATGAGTGAGGCCTGTGGTATGTGACCACGTCAAGGTTATGTCTCTATATGTGTGTGTGTGTGTGTGTGTGTGTGTGTGTGTGTGTGTGTGTGTGTGTGTGTGTGTACAGTGTGTGTGTGTGTGCCGTTTAGTTTCTGTGGCTGGTATCGGGAGTTTCAACATGGATGCTGAAGACGTGACACAGTTT
>OMLC01041443.1:2736-14870 GCA_900302585.1 Regalecus glesne
ATGTTGATGTGATTTGAAGTGTAATCTCTTTACAATCAACATCTATGGTATTTGTTCAGGGTTCTTAAATTCCACATTAGGATCAGCTGAACTATTTTTAATCTTGTCACATGGCATAAAAAAGTGTTATGATGATGGCTTTGTTATGATGACGGGTTTGCAAAACGTCAAAATACATTTCTTGTTTTATATACATCTAAAAAGGGCTTTCCATGTGGTTACAGGGGAAAATATGATTCTTCCCGCACCTCATTTTTGTTGCAACTAGTAAAATTTGTTCCTCTAACATTTTTTTGTCATGTTCAGAATCTTTTTCACGATCAATTTAAGATTCATAAATACTTAATGAAGAAATATAGATATTCTATCCTATTTATACAAACAGATATATCCATTCCTGCCACTCTACCACTACCGCAGTACCACGCAGTGGTAGAGCGAGCACATCACAAACTAAGGAGCCATATGTTCGAACCCACCGCAAGGCGTCAGGAAGGGCATCCAGCCTTAATCTCCCACTCTCTATCTTAGTCCAAGTCCACCCACACAACGTGGGGAGCAATCGTGACATGTATCAACAGACCACTCTCTTGAATTAAGATACACTGACTATGATGTACTGACGAGACCTTCGATCTCTGCAGTTTCTCATTAGAAGCCAAACAGAGAAAGAACATGGGAAAACCAACCATGACAAGTAGTGAATTAATGAATAAAGAATTGGTTATATATCTACATATGAGCCCAATGCACCAATGGAAGCATCTGTGAAATAAAGTATAATTCCCAAGAGGCTACACTACCAAAAAACAACCAAAAAAATAAAGAAGAAAATGAACAAATGTCCTCAGCCCACCAGAAGAAACCACGAAGGGTTTCAAGTGAAGCAAACAATTAAGGAAAGTGAAACCTGACCTTATCAAAAATGAGCCCCATATACACACACCACCAAGGCCAAATCTTACTGAGCACAAACTCGTCCATGGACACGCGCAAGACAATAAACAACATGGGTCCACACGGATGCCCTTGTGTGCACATTTCCAACACACATGTACACACACAGGTGGAAACATACAAACTATCCAAAACCATTTCCTCGACCAAGTGGATCTACTAATTTGAGGATTTATGGGAAGTATGTGTTGATTTCTGAACATTGAGCATTTCATCTGAATATGGCCTCAGCCTTTACTTCCGGCTTTCACCGAGCTAGTGCTTTAAACAAGTGTATGGGTCAAAAATCAATTTGTCTTGTTAAATGACAGTCAAAACTCTTAATACATTTACTGAAGAATTGCCAGGGTAGCCAACAAAGAACAAGCATTTAAAGCATCCATCTACACACCATGTTCTAAATTCTTATTTGTATTTAACCACTCTGAAAGGGTTATTATCTGATGTATTCCTGCAACTTCTTATAAGCGCGTAAACCCCCCCCAACATCTGAAAAGTATTGGAATCAGCTTGTGCTGGCTGTTATATGGGTGATTGGAGAGAATGGGCTGCAAGAGAACAGGAGGAGGTGTGGCGGAGGGTGAGGAGTGAAGTGACATCAGGGACTCAGCAGAAAAGACATGAGTTTATCCTCAGGCAGAAACATAGCCCTGCTAGGGTCTCACAGAAAGATACTAGAAGATGTTGACATTTTTGATATTAGATCCCACACCTTAGCTTAATGCCATTAGAAAGATACAAGGGGTATTCAGTACTGAAAATGATTTTAAAAAATGATTATAGGATTATACTTTTTGTTTTTTATTATGTACTGGGATTATTTCTTTAAGCTTTTTCCATAATGCACATCAATTATGGTATAATTTCCCTCACTGGATTTATTTTAGCGATTTTGGATTCCAGGGAACCGCTAGACTATTTAAATGCCGTCTTACAGGGCAACAGTTAAACTTCTTTCAAATGCAACACGCTAGGGCCTCAGAGAGATTGTGTTTTTAACATTAGTCATGACTTCTCTAAGACACTAGCAAGATCATTTATTGATAGTTACTACCACATACAGCTGATACAGATAGTCATTCCTGCAAGTTGAACCAGTATGTAACTCAGCAAATCAGGAGATGATGTCTATCTATTTATCCATCTATCGATCCATTTAAAAGGGACCATGTGTACCTTTTTATATAAATACCATCATTTGATGCGCAGCACCAGATTGTAGCTTTAAGCTAATGTGCATCTGCAGTCCCATGGCAGGTCAAATCAGAAAAATCACAACACATCCAAAGTACTCTTTAAGCGAAAAAACAACATAAAGTATTACCCAGCACACAACAGTTATGTCAACAAGACATACAAAACTACACATAAACACCATTTAAAGCATGAGTGCTGCCCTGTCTCCTGAGCTATGCCAACAGGAGACAATCTAGATAATATTGGAAATTTCACATAGTAACTTAACTTCCACATTTGATGTCACATCTAAATTTGTGATTTGAAGTATATAGGTTAAGTGGGATTTAATAGAAACATACCTACCATTCATATTCTGAGGCACCATAAGATGCCATAGACCAACACAATGAGCGAAATGATATCATATCCAATATGCAAGAAGGCAAAATCTGCAAAATTAAGACCAGGTTGTAAAGGAAATGTTAAAAAAAACTGAATTATTCTTGAACTATGTAATAAGCAAAGCAAGATAAACAGTCCAGTTAATGTGATGGAGTTGCAGCTGCTGCATATAGAACCAGGATGTAGAAGAGACAGTAAAAGAGAGAGTGACAAGAAAAGCACAGCAAAACAGAGTTCCAGAGTGCAGCTACAGACACCTTCATTGGCCTTAGTGCTGCCGGGGGGAGAACAGATAGGGACTGACACCAAGAAAGGCCTGGGCCACAATCCCAACAGAAACACTTGTGTGGAGGGGAGAGGATACATGGTAAACAGTGGGTCAAAAAGCAACAAGAAACCTAAACATCCAGGGGTGGACACTTCTCCGTCGCTCCCTGTCATACCAATGGGAGAGACAGGACAGGGGATGGGTCACACCTCGGGCTTTGATAGACACAATGGGAAAGACATCTAGACACAATTGCATATATGCACACCCACACATGCACACAGTGACAATGTTAGTTCTATGGAGGCGTATTTCCATATCAATGTCACAATGAATCAGAATAGTTAGAAAAGGAACAAGTGAAAGTTGGTAACGTAAAGTACCAAGGAGTACACAGCCTGGATCAAGTGTCCCTTGCTCTCTTGACCGAATATTGAATAAATATACATTTCAGCCAGCATTACTCATGTCAAGGAGGCTCCTTGTTATGCCTGAAATGTGCGACAGATAATGAATAAGATAGGCCTCTTTTTAAAACATAAGGATTATTCATTGAAATGCATCACCTTTTGGTGAGAAACAAACTCTTGTGATAAAGAAACTTCATAATGACCCCAACATTTACGACATGTTTCGCAATCTGTTGAATTCCCTGTATTTTGTTGAGTATGTAATCACTCTGTAGAATTTGTATGTCCTAAAAGAACATTGGTAATAAGGATAACCCACTGTATAAGGTATATAATGTCTCTGCGATTTCTTCATCACATTTCTGGGAGTGATCCTCAAGTTTTACCAAATAAAAAGGCTCAACTACGTGGCTTAATCCAAAAGAGAAGCAACAACAACAATAACAAGATAAATTGCTATTTGAAACAGGTGTTCTTGTATTAATTGATACAGTATGGTATAATGGAAGATATCAAATTCATGAGACTGGGCCAGTTGACCAGTTGATCACAGCTTGGTGACCAGAGGAATCAGTGGCATTTGTTTCAGTTTTTTTAAATTGAACATTTTTTTATGTTCAATGTTTTTTTCCCTCAAGCAATTTTAGAGAATTTTCTTAACACTTTGTACTGATTGGTTTGACCAATGATTGCAATGAAAAAAGCTGACACCATTTGGTAACAAGACCAAACATATGAAATTCACAAGGCAAGGAAAGAATTCAAACTAGTCAAAAGTAAATGCAGACAGATAAACATAAGGTATTTTGATGCTGTTGACATCTTAATAAGTTAATTTTTTAATGTCTTGATGCATGCTCAATAATCCTGGCCAGGGAATCACAAAAAGGTATAATCAGTTCAACTGGATTAGAAGTTTATTCAGAAACAAAAACAGAATATTCAGAAATTTCCGAATAAACTTCTGATCCCGTTGAACCGATTTACAATTTTGTGTTCTAAAATATATTTTTGATCAGCTTGTTCATGTGATCTCTGTTTGAATGAATAGTGAAGTCTGCTCATCATCAAGCTCCTTTTGATGGAGGAGCTGCCATGGTCACTTACATCAAATAATCTCTCTATGTACATCTCTTCATTGACTTTATCCCTCAAGATGTCCTGGGAATGTCGTACAAATGTCACATATCCATCCGCCACATCCATTCCAGGCTTCTACAATGCACAGGGAGAGAAAAAGAGAAAATTATGAGGGAATATTCAAATCATAGACATGGTATTTCCATGAGTAGACAGACCGAGGGATTCAGAGCAAAATTTTAACAATACTTTATATCTTTGAGTTTTGCACTTGGCCTGGAACAGAGCCTCCACATCCGGGCATGTGCAGAGTGAACAGAGGTGTTGGGGACACATAGTTTGGTTCAGAGGTAGATCCCAGTGTGAGGGATCTCCAGTTTAACCACTGAAGATTTGGAAGTTGAAGAAAGTCCTCAAAAGATTTTCAAAGTCCTCAAAGGGCTTGATGAACCTTTGTATTTTGCTGTGTTCTGGTTGAAATGACCCATTTTCAATTCATCATAAATATGGTTACTATTAATAATTGACATTGAGATAAACAATATTTGGAGTATTTTTAATAAAGCTATCATGTTCTTTGTTTTTGTCATGGACTCATAATGCATAGTGTGTGGGAAGCTAGAAGTGATATGAATTGCAGCCAGTACTTGACCATATGTGAATGACTAGATATTTGTGGCAATATGAAGGAGCTGTTTGTCATAGAAAATATGCATACCATCTGGACTTCTTTTGGATTCTGGACACTACTGGAAAGGCTGCAAAAAATGTTTATGGTTGCACAGGAAAAATAAATGGGTAGTGTGACCATGGAGAGGATCAGGAAGTAGATGATTCAAACTCACATTTTTACAGACATCTAGACAAGCCAGACAAACACTGATGAGCAACACGTACAAACACTCACAAACACAAAGCCTTGTATGTTGTTCTTACTTACAGGTACATCTACATACTTGGAGGCAGCTTTGACCTTGAGAAAAAGGGGAGATATTGGGTGAAAAAAGTGAAAACGTGGATTCCAACTTAGGTGCAACTATTGAGAACAAAGAGCAGCACGGTGAGTCTGTAGCCATCTGTTTTCTTGGCTGGACAAGTCATAGTCAGTAAGATTGTGTTCTAATGCTGTAAAAGTGCACTCATAAACTCAATAACATCTCTTCTGCAATGTTGAAGGAGAAAACAAAGGTGTTCAGCTATTTGTTGGGAGGGACTTGTCAAAATAAAGGAGGCCTAAATCATCTAAGAACTAATGTAGAAAAATAAATAAACCAATATCTGAAATGATCTCCTACTGATATAGAATAAAAGGTGGGGTGAGTATGAATATGCTGTTGCTTAAGCATAATTTAAAAAAAAAAACATAAATCCTGAAGGGAAAAAAACATTTTGGATTCAAAGAAACATTTGGGGCGGCATAGCTCAGTAGGTAGAGCGGTCGTCTGGCAATCAGAAGGTTGCAGGATCGATCCCCGGTCCTGCATACAGCATGTCGAGGTGTCCTTGAGCAAGACACTGAACCCCTAACTGCTCCCCGAGCACCATATGGTGGCAACTCACTGCTCCTATATAATAGGTTAGGTTAAAATGCAGAGAAATCCCAATTTCCCCTTGTGGGACTGATAAGGGAATCCTTTCCTTTCAATTTCTCAAGTAATTAAACTGGAAACAATGGACACTAGCTAGCTACTCCCCACTTTACTCTGAAGGCTTTAAACCACAGAGAAATCTACGTCTCTTACTTGGAGTGACTGGACATGCATTATCTCTTCAATGAAAGAAAGAGAGAACCAGGTTTGAAAGCAGTGGTTTCCTAGCACAGTGTATCTAAGATAAGAGGAGTGAAAGTGAGAGAGGTAAAGTGTCTGTGCGATCCTGTGTGTGGTACTTACTGTAAAAGATAGGAAAGAGGAGAATAGTGTGCCTTCGTCATATCTGGAAAGCTTGGCAAGTACACTTTCAAGGATGACAACAAACTGAAAAGAGATGGTAAAAATCAATGGCATTACTAATTCTTTCCCATTTTCATCATCAGCTTATTTTTGTGAACAGTTAAGGATTGCATCTGTCAAGTTTGCACAGTACATTTACACCTACAGGATCCTACCTTTGCTACAAGCAGAGTAGTCATCTCTTTAACAGTCTCGTCAATGAGGTTGTCTATCTGGGAATGGTATTGTCTCTGGACAAAGGATAGAGTTATATTTAAACATTTATTTCATCTTTCCCGGTAACTGTGTTATGAATAACATCAATGGGGAACATTGAACATTTTTTCGTCCACGCTTCGGTATGCAATTCTTATGACTTTCGACTCTGTCTTCTCTTGACTTCTTTAGGACGAAAAAAATCAATTCAACAAATAAGATAATAAAATATTGCTGTATTTTCTATGAACATTTCTGAACCTGGAATTCTACTATTGTCCCCAGTGATAGTGGGGACTAATAATTGTCATTCTCATCTTTTGTCAGTGGACCAGAATACCACATGTAGACTGATACCATTACATTAGCTTTATGTTTAATTGTCATGCCTCGGTTTGTCATTGCACAAATTAGTTGAAGATTATGGTCTCCAACAAAGAGGTAGCAGCAAGGGCAGTGTTTTTACCCAAGTAATGACAGAAGCCTGAAAATGCTTGATGTTCCCCTTAGCAAGTGTTAGAGGGTCCAGACTTGACGGTTAGAGTCATTTTCAATTTGACATCAACAACTTTGCTGAGTGTGTACTTGCCAGTCAGTTGGAACAAGCTAGTACACTCGGGAGTTAATGTATAAGAGTTTTAGTATCGCAAGCATTTTGATATGAGAGTTAGGAGGTAGGAGGTTAAGGAATGAACAGGCAACAAGACACATCATACATTTCTCATTTTTACAACGTATAATCTCACATTCCCTCAAATGAATAAATTCTTCCATGACTACAGAGTAATGGGGCTTTTGCCTACCAGGATATGCAACATTTATATGGAGTTCACATAAGTGTTGCTGCTACAGTAAGTATATGCCATTGGCATGAGATGGATTATGTAAAGCACACAGTAAAGCTCTTGTGTGTGCAATTAATTTTGCATTGAATCCTTTCCTTTGGACTTGTAGCAGCAACAGTGCAGCAAAGGACATGGGGGTAATTAATTTGACTTTGGTAATTAGAATCAGTCTAAATATTCTGTAAAGATGGGAACTCTCACTTCTAGCCCATCTATATTCAATGCTATCCACACATATGCTAGTGAAATCCAAACAATTCAAGTAGAGGGATAGGGTAAGGGGGATTTAATGACTAATTATACATCAGGGGACAGGGGTGAGAATTCAATTGAATTGTCAGCCACACTTACCCAGTCTCTCAAAAACTTTGACAAGGAAAGGGGGGGGGCATCGGAAAAGAAGAAAGATGGTGGAGACATAGCAATGATAAAGTGACTGGATTAAGTGAGTAAGAAAGAAAAAAAAGCTGTGTATAAATTCAAGCAATAGCAAAGCCAAACTAGGGAGTTGCAATTTATGTGGCTAGCTTGCGCAAAATGTAACCTTTTGGGGCTATGCTGTGTTGTAAAATTTGAACAAATCTGAGTGAATGTACCATTTTATTTAATTTTTTTTTTTATTTTACACAAAATTACCGATCTGGTTCAATATCTTTCATGGGAGTAATGGTGTTAAAAATATTTTTCCCAAAGCCGATTTATAAAATCTCCTTCATACAAGTTTTTTTTTTCCTTTATCATGTAGCCTAATATTAGATGATGACTATCATGTTCTATCCTTTTTTTCTCTCCAGTGACTCTCCTTCTCTATATCTTTTGAGTGTCTTTACATTTTAACATATGTAGGGACATTTTAAGACCTCCTTCCTAATTCTTAGTATTCTGCTGTTGTTTTGTTGTTGCGGGTTAACTCCTGATAGAAAAAAAGACATTTTAATTGATAAGAAATTAATTTGTGATCAGTAAAATGATAACCAAGCACAGTGCTAAGCCTCGTTATCCATGACGAGGCTTTTGGTTTCATAATTTGTTGTTTTCAACTAGCATCAGTTCCTGACAGTGCTTACATGCATCATCATTGCTTCATGCACTGGTTGTCTTTTCATGACTAAAATAGTTCCTTTCTAATGTTTCTTGAAATTGTATTATGTGCTGTTGAATTTTCTGTCGCTTTGTTTTGTTCAACTAGAATATGAGCTCCAATATTTTTGTGGTGTGAAATGATGTCTCCTACCTCCTGACCCAATTCCATAGCACACAGTTTGGCCGACTGGGCCTTAGCGTCCACCATCACATTAAACATGGTGCAGATAGACTGCGGTACACGGAAGTCAGTGGTTCGACTACTCTTTTGAAGCTTGGTTTCGAAAGCCAGCCGTGTCCTGTGGGGAGCCGGTGCAATCAGGAGAGGAATAAAAGGGAAATAGTGAGTACGGTTTCTTTTTGGACATGTTCAAGTGTTTTGTACATTCATGCTCATGTATTTTACCGTTTCACACAGGACTCAATCATGTCACTGGACATAAGTTTGAGTCGACTCTCCAGGTGTTTGCCGAACTCCTCCTCAGGCCAATGGAGATCTCTAATGAATGTCTGCAGAGCTTCCAGTTTCCAGAACAGGTCCTCTGATGTCCCTGAACCATTACTGGGTCAAAGGACATAGGCCAGAGTTCAGCATATTGTAAAAAAAGAAATCCACACAAGGGAAACATTGAGATTGAAGGGGGACATCAAAGTACAGAGGCTATGAGGAAAATGCAGGCGTTAGGATATTGTGTTAAGTAAGAGGTTTACTTGTCAATATTTTTCTTACCATTTGCTGACTGAGCAAGTAGTTTGGGTTGAAGTATAATGTTGACTGAAAAACGTTTACGGCTAAAATTATGATGGCAGTCAGTCACAGGTTAAGATAAACAGACAAGGTAGTGGATTGTATATAATCACACAGACACAGATGATTACTTGGTCAGTAGGGGAGTTCCTGCACACTGGGTTAATTTGCAATGAAGCTCGAGGACAGTGACTGGATACAATAGGGGTGGTACACCGTTTTTTTTCAACTGTGGAGGATATTTTCATTTTGATGTGTTTGAAAATAGAAACAAAAAAGAAATAAAAATCATATACTCAGACTGTATAGATCCAGCTTTAGAAAAGGTAATTTCAGGTGAGTTCTACCCATGCAGAGTCTGTGTCCACCAATCAGTCAGACACCATGAGAAAAAATACATCCCCTTTCTGTCTTTGTTTCCTCATTTATTTCTTGGTGTAAAGGAAAAACTAAATGCATATCCTAGCTGACATTTCACTCATAATGAGGTCTGGGTACACAACATGTATATCAGTACACACTGTCTGTATGTATACGTCTGTGTGGGTTTGTGTGTGCGTGTGTGTGTGTGTGTGTCAATTTACATGACGGTAAGTGAATTTCACTATCAAACTACAATATATTTAAAGAGAGACTAGTTAGGCTCATTTAGAAATGTTATATAAGTACACAAAAATAGGCCTGTGCAAGAAGTAAAGGGTAACTGCTGTACTTAGTAGACTGATTGTGTGAACCACCCAAACATGGAGAAGGCTGAAGTGGGGTTAACTGTAGGGTTGGTTTGACAGGGACATGGAAGAGGTTCGGAGTGGGAAAGTCCAGATGTCAACATCCTCTAGCAGCTTTTAAAGCTCTAGAGAAAACCTCTGGCCAGTCTGCAGTGAATAACCAAAGGGTGAGTAGTAAAGAAGGCACATATGGAAAGATACAAATCCATAACACAAAACCAAAATGGATGCTGTCAGGTCAAGATTATCTTTGCAAGAATTTGATGCTCCTTTCTTCTATTAACAGTGTAAAAAGGAAATTACTTTCAAAATATTTTTGCTTTCATTTCAATTTTGCTAACTTTATTCAGAACTCAGTCTCACAGACAAAATGTTCATAAAAGAATATTTCCCAAGATACATTAATGTGAACATTCTTGCCACGATCCAACAAAGCACACTAACAGCACATCAAATATTCCATGACATGACCGGTTTTAGAGCCATGTGCAACATCAGCAGATTGACTCTGAAGACATGATTTTGGTAGCCATTGGAGTTAATGTGACAAATGTATATGTGTGTGCTGTTCAGTGATGCTGAACCAGAAACAAGCAATGTAGATTATACAAAAATTCAATTAATCATGCCCAGTTGTTGGACTAATTGCATAAAAGAGTGTTTTGGAGGAAATGGAAATTCATTACATGAACACAGAGTGCATGCAGGTGATTATGATTAACAACTGGTCTCCGAGATCCTCACCTCAACTACATCAAACTCGTATCTAAAGTTAACCATTTTCAACTTCACATCTAAACTTACCCAACTATAATGTAGGAGCAGTGTAATTTTGATGTGTTGTGTGACAAAATGTCACCAGTCAATGTATATGAGAAACTCCAGACTATTTAGCAGTCGACAGTTTTTGGTAATTGCAAAGAAGTTGAACATGAACATTTCGTCTGTGAGGGTGTGTTGGTTTTCCAAGTTATGACCTTGTACCTTTCTATTTGGTAGTCAATGTACATGCGGAGGAAGGAGAATGGGATGTGATTACAACTCCCTTTTCTATCCACTAGCCCCATGCTGTGACGTTGGCATGAACGAGGCTTGAACGTTCCATAAAGGAGAGTTCCTGGATACTGGCACTAAACAGCTGGATTTACACGCAATATTCTTCAATTTTAATTCCCAGTAGTGACTGAATGCTACGAGCATTCATTTTTTAAAGGGAGTTTAGATTATTGACAACCCACTTGGTTCAACATCTCTGCTGCCATATTTTTTGGCAATGAATTGAGTTCATTACAAAATAAGTGGCAATAGAAGTACAGCTTTCGGTAAAAAAATCTCACAGTAAATATCACTGGGTGAATGTCCACAGGATCTCAGGTTTGAATTGTCTCACAAGGGTTGCTCTCTTTGGGATGCCGAGGGCATACTGGGAAGAGTAGGGAAGGACTTTAACACATTTTCATGCTGTTGTCACTGTAATAAATGTTTCAATTCATAGGTAATTTTGAAAATATATATTTTATTTTTTTACTTTAAATGTGTATTTAATGTTTTAAATGGGTTGTGGGGTGTGCAGAGTATTGCTAATTACTCAACCTAAACATAACCTAGCTATTACATTCGGACTAGTATTAAACAAGCTTACATGCACATGCTTTTTAAATTTTAAGATAATGAATAGTCAATGAGTCAGTGTAGCCATCAATTGACAAAAAATAAAACATTTAATATGAGCTAATATTTAGTTAAAGTAGTTTTTGTAAATGTATTTGCAAATGTTTTACACACTAGGTTGACCAAACATGTCCTATTTGTTCATAAATTATAACTTTGGACTCTAATTATTTTTCTGATCAGATTAGAAGTTCCTGAGGTACATTTTTGGATGTGAATATACTAGATTTATCCAGCTGCGTTTCTCTCTGAAAAGCTGGGAACATGTTTAAGGGCCATGTGGAACAGATACCGCATTCATGCCAAGGACAATTGTTCAAGTCTTGGGCTCTACCACATAAATACACACTCTGAGTCATGACTAGCTGCCATCCAGTTGGGTGTAGAAAAGCTGGGCATTTGTGGGAAGTTAACACTTGGCACTGATAGGTTTGGTACTTTTGGCATTTGGAGGTGGACATTTGGTAGGTTGACATTTGGGAGATTACTTGTTATACTCCTGCGGAGAAGACAAATAGAAAGGAGAGCAAAGAAATGAATAAAAAAGGTAATGCACACAGGATTCAAACCAATGTTCTGGTTCCTTTAAAGTGAATCAATTTAAAAGGGATGAAAG
>OMLC01041445.1:0-26244 GCA_900302585.1 Regalecus glesne
AGAGGGGAGACAGTGGAATGATGAGGATGCAAGAAGTAGAGGCGAGATAGGTGGATGAGATTAAATACTTGCGGTCAACTGTCCAAAGTAATGAGGAGTGCAGAAGAGAGGTGAGGAAGAGAGTGCAGGCAGGGTTTGCTCGGTGGAGAGAAGAGCCAGGAATGATTTGCAACTTGCAAGAGTGAAAGGGAAGGTTAACAAGATGGTAGTGAGACCAGTTATATTGTATGGTTTGGAGACAGTAGCAAAAGAAGGATAAGAGGTGTAGATAGCAAAGTTGAAGATGCTAAGATTTACATTGGGATTGATAAAGAACATAATTAGGAACGAGTGCATAAGAGGGACAGCTCAGGTTGGATGGTCTGGAGACAAACCAAGAGAAGCAAGATTGAGATGGTTTGGACATATGTGGAGGAGAGATACTGGTATACTGGGAGAAGGATGGTGAATATGGAGCTGCAAGGCAAGAGGAGAAGAAGAAAACCAAAGAGGAGGTTTATGATGTGGTGAGGGAGGACATGCAGGTGGCTGGTGTGACAGAGGAAGATGCAGAGGACAGGAAGAGATGGAGATGATGATCTGCTCTGGTGACCCCTAATAGAAACAGCCGAGAAGTAGTAGTAGTAGTAGTTGTTCAGAGTATATAGAGATCAGAGAACCTTTGGCATCCATGATAACTATGAGTATTATATCACCAGACTTCATAGTCAAGATGGATAAAATGACGATTGAATAATAAAATGAAGTAACAAATTTCAGCAGTGAACTGTACCACTATTCTGTGTCTTGACCAAGTTCATAAAAGAATCACATAATCATAAAAAGTTGAATCAACTCATCTTTTCAATAAAAACCTTATCCAGATGAGCTGATTAATTTTTTTTGGGGTGTGTGTGATTTTCTTACCTGGATTATTGCCTATCCATAAAGACATGAAAGTATTAGTTCACATTCTGGCCCTCCTTGCACAGATATGTAAAAAAGGACCAAGGGAAAGAAAGAGAGAAAATGGGAAATGAGAACATACTTTTGAGATGCCAGGTGGGAAAAGCGTCCAAGAGGGGCATGCAGGAGCCAAAGTCACCTTGCTTGGGGGGCAAGCCCATGCCGTTTTGAGAGTGACCCAGTGTTAGCACTGAGGACATGGAGCCAGTGACTCATGTTGGCCCATGGCCACTGGAGTCTATCACCTTCAGACAGAAGCTTGTCCATTGGGGGAAAAGATACTTTGAGAGCCCGTGGCATTCACAGTATCAGCCTTTTACATGGCACAGTTGTCAGGAAAAGGCTGCCAAGAGGGACATCTTTTTTTGGCCATAGTCTCTAATGAATGTGGAGATCATATCAGATTACTCATCTTTAAAATGGGGTAGCTGAACTAGTTTTTAATTACAGATAGATATTTTTCCCAGATGTTTTCTAATGTACAATTGAATGTGAATAACTCAACTTCTTAAGAGATATAGTACATTGAAAAACACAGAAAAACTTGACGAATATTCAAAGAAAAGTAACAGCCATAAAGCACAATTGTAATCAACAGTAATGACCATGTTTAATTTCCTTTGTTATTGCTTGTATGTTTATGAAGCATTTTATATGATATATTCATGTATTGCTTGAATTCTCTGACTTACAGACAGAAATATGAGACACCCATACAGTGGTTTTAGAGTAGTTTGGTTGGGTTTTTCTAAGCGGTATAGAGCAGGTGTGAATCTTGTTGTAGCATGTACACTTCATAATTGAGAACATCAATAACAACAGGAGGTGTTTTTCTTTCCTGAGTAGAGCATCCATCATGTGAGGTCAGTGTATTCAGGCATGAGAAAACAGGACAGATTTGACCAGAGCGAGCAGTGCCTTGTTGCCCTGCAATATCCTCTGCCTCCACCATAGTGAGAAAGTGCATTAACACAAAGCTATGCTAATCACATATTCTTTTAACTCGGGTCAAATACAAATAAAAAATACTGAAAAAAGTTATGACTATACAAAAATCTAAATAATTTGAATCAGATCAACTGGATAGTTTTTTAATAGGATGACAGTTAGACATTCATCTGAATGTTTTCATCAACTCTGAAGTCAGCCCTGTGAGTTACCCAACCCCCAAGGGTTATAGATATAAATCAGAGTTCTCGCATACACGCTCCCGGCAACCAATGCCCAAATGGATCAAAACACAATGTATATTTCAAATACATGTAATTCAAGTGCTGCATATTTCTGTCCACAATTCTTTAGAGAGGTCCTACTCTGTTATGGAAATATAGGGAATTTCTGTCTGAATGTGATTCTTTAATCTACATGCCTCCATTTCCCCAAATGACTCAGTTGATGCATCAGTGGACAGACACATCTTCTGTTCTAGCTTTCTTGTACTCAACTGCTTGCTTCCACTCTACTCTGTGCTTTGTATTATAAGGCTTCAAAACCATTTCTGGGACCTTTGTTCCGCGTTGAGAACCACAGTGACAATAAAGTTTAATTATGCTGTGTCTGGTTGTTAAATATGTGCTAGTGAAGCTATCACTCCAGATTTGTTTGGCAGTGTTCCCCAGTACCCCAATACAAGCCAACGCTAGCTCCATATATGGGAACACAACATATATTTAAGAATGCAACCAAACATTTGCACAGAGAAGTCTGGCTCTGTCAGTGGAACTGTTTTTTAAAGTGGATAATGTGGATGACACCTGTCTTTAGCTGTCACTTCAAGGATGTAGAATTTTTCAGAAATATTTTTTTTCTGTTTTATTTCCCTACAAACTCTTTAATTTACAGAACAGGAATGGATAGTGATGCATCCAAATAGAGTATTCAAAACGATGTAAAATTCCATTTAGAAATGTGAAGTGTGGAAAACAATACAGATATATATGCAGGAGATATTCAGCATCGGAGACATGGCTATGTCAGAGACCAGCGGCATGTGTTGGGAAGTATTTGGCTGCTGTGTTCATTTACGGACTGGAAAGCTGTGTTAATGTTCCATTGAATTTGACCTGTAGACATACACTCATCCATTCACAACTCAGCCCTGTGTATGAGGTCATATGTTGAGTCTAATCGGGGTCTTGAGTCTACACAGTTTCCCTCACCGGTGAAGAAGCAGACATTTGGCAAACATGCATGAAAAAAAGATTTATGTACTTTTAGTACTCTTATAGGTTGAACCACAAAATAATGAGAGTAGTTATCAGTGGGGATGTTCCTATGCAAATTAAGAAGGACAGCTTCCTTTGAGCGCCAAGTCTTAGATTTGGGCATGAGGTGTAACATCCATTTTACATCTTCAATCTTATCCGGTCTTATCAAAGTAGCCCCCCACTAGCCACCTATTAATTATGCATAGGCTAAAATTCTGCTGTTGACACAGATTTGCCCAGGGAGTTCAACGGGGAATGTGTTCTGCGTTTGAACCATTCAGTACTGAACAATGTTTCTTTGAATATCCTGATATTACATCATTATGTTCTTGTTTATATTGCCCACAAGGCGTGTACTTCCCCAGTCACAGTAGCACGCCGGTCGCTTTTTTTTACCTTCACTTACTTTGAAGAACTTGAATTTTGAATGATCGTTTCATGTCTCCATCTAGCATCCAACTGTTTGCTCTGCACCGGCATCACACTGGGTCTGGCAGGAATAGCAGAATGCCAGCCCTTATTCCCGCCTTATACAATAGCCATGAGCTATCTTGTGCATCTGAAAAGCAGCATGTGAAACAAACTTAAGCTTGCGTTTGACACTGCTGACAGCTAAGCTTTAAATGAGCCAAAGACTGAATGAACATGTTCACCTTGTTGTCTCACTAGAAACTGGGGCTGTGGTAGCTCAGCAGCACAACGCCTGTTTCAGGAAACGACAAGCCAGAGGTTGCCGGTTTGATCCCACAGTGGAGTGTCAGGAAGGCATCCAAGTCTGTGTCGGCCCCGTGCAACATGGGGATTGATCGTGACATGTAAAAAGGGAGAGATTCGAGGGCTCGGTAGTTAAAGTGCACCCCTGGAATTCCGGTGTACCGGGTGTGTTCCCCTACAGTGACCCAGTGGTGTGAGGCCTTCTTTGAAGGGTGTCCTTGAGCAAGACACTTGTTCCACTAATTGCTCTGCCCTGTGATAGACTGCTGAACTTTCCAGGGTGTATTCGCGCCTTTCGCTCAATGGGAACTGAGATGGGCTCCAGTTCCCCCGTGACCCGACTTTGGATAAGCGGTTGACGATGGATGAATGGATGTACGTAAGAATGGACCTTTTTTTGTGGGACTGGAGACTACACTGTAGCAGACGATATCAGTATAACTTAACAGTTTGTTAAATGTTGGTCAAGCCTATTAGAAACAAACTTTTACCTCAAATGTTTAACTATTTGTCTTTGTGTCAAGACCGTGACTATTATAATCATCAGGATGATTTACAGTGAGGGGGGTCTTAGCTCGGCATAGCTCAGTGGGTAGAGCGGTCGTCTGGCAATCGGAAGGTTGCAGGATCGATCCCCGGTCCTGCATACAGCATGTCGAGGTGTCCTTGAGCAAGACACCAACTGCTCCCCGAGCCCCATATGTTGGCAGCTCACTGCTCCTATACAATAGGTTGGGTCAAAAATGCAGAGAAATCCAAATTTCCCCTTGCGGGACTGATAAGGGCATCCTTTCTTTTCTTTCTTTCTTTGGCTAAGACCACTGAGGTGGAAGCCAGGTAGGAAGCCAGAAAGTGTCATTAACACTTGCATATTCTCAGGCAGATAGAGTTCTTTCAGGCCTGTCCAGCCCTCTCTGTTTGTTATTTTAGCTGTCCTTAATACCACTTACAGTGAAACCGTAGTGATCAGAGAGCCACGTTCAAAAAACGATCTACATTTCCACCATCAAATCTTTGCATCACAGGGCCATTAGTATTCCTGGCTGCCATTCACATAACTTTCCAGAAAGAGAACAATAGCCTTTTTCACCTGTCAGGTTTGAAAGCTTGAAAGCCCTTAAACACTTTTTTGTCAAACTGAAATTGCTGTTGTTTGTCTAAGAGAAAGAAATATCATGGTGATTCTTTCAAGAATGGCCGAAAAAGCCACCTTTAGCGTGAAGACATCAGCTTAGGCCTATCCTTCATCATATAGATGAAAACCTATCACATCGTGCCTATGTCAAGTACTGAATATATTAACCTTTTAGTTGAACACTTAAGGAAAAAAATGGCCCAACACTTTGACCATCAGTTAAATATGGGATGCTTTGCTGAAGAACTCAGTGCATCATGTTACCAGTGAAATGGATGGTGCAGGACACACTGAGTAGTGGGTGTGAGGCATGGATTAACTTTTAAAATGAGGTAGCTCAGTAGTAGAGCTCTTCAGGTATTAACACTTGAGTGATTTTTCAAGCTCAACATATGCAACCAGAAGGAATAAACACAAGGCATTTAGGTAATGCAATGGGGGGCCACGGAACTGATGAGTCAGATGAGGCAGGTTTGAACCCATCGCGGGGTGTCAGGAAGGGCATCCGGCTTCAATCCACCCAAGCTCCATCTAAATCCACGTCCACCCCAACAATGTGGGGACTAATCATGACGTGTTAAACGGGCCTCTCATTTAGATAACACAATGCATGAAATGCTTTATGGTGACTTGAAACATTTCATTAAGCCTTAGAGTGCTTTAACATATTTAGTAAGTGATATATAATTCTAAATATACAACAAAATGTATCATTTGGCAGGTTTGTTCATGCAATATTGAGCATATTAATGTTCGTGTAATTATATCTTGGGGATTGATGGATTGTACCCTTCATTTGGTCACAGCGTGGCAGATTTAGGAGGCTGCTGCTGCCACAAATCTGTTCCCTTTGTTGCCATGACAACTTAGTTTATTTCAGATGTGTGAAAGCACCCTGGCTTCTTCCCCAGGTATTTTAAGAGGCTAGTATGATGAATATAAGATAATGCAGTGAAGCCAACACTTATTGTGTAGAGGAAAGGCGGATGGACTAACAATATAGGGGTCTTATTGTAAAGTTAAAGCACAGACTGATTGGCCAATATGCGTTGGTGTACTGCAGTGATTGTATTTGTTGTATCTCTTTCTTTTTGAACCTTTAACCACAGTTGATGTCAGAATTAGCAGTGGGAAATTGTCTGGTTTGATATGGACAAGTAACATGCAACCTTTTGCAGGCATACCTATTCTATTGTCTTTGTGCAGCTAACAATGGCCTTATTGGACCTCAGTTTGTTCATGCTGAATCTGAAGTGGCTTGAGTATGATTGCAGTTTGCTGTTTGCATTCAGCCAGCCTTCATATCAACATCTGTTTTTTTCATCCTAGAAGCACCTGTACAATTCACTCATGCTTACCGTGTTTGCATTTATTGTTTCGGTTTCCCAGGCACCTAAAGGGCTCACAGGTACTATTGGATCTTCAACTCCATTGTATCTTTACCCGTCTCCCACGTTTTCTAATATAACTAGTAGCCAGTGAGGACTATGCTTTTTAGCAAACTCCAGAATCTGCTGACATCGATGTTAATTAGCTCTAAAAAGGTCATATACCAAGTAATGAAGCAAGGCAGGGAATGGCACTGCAATTAGACGGTGTCCTGGCTAATATAGAGCAGTAGTACCCACTGTTATTTTCACACTTAATTGCATTGTGAAGGGTGAGAGAAACATAACTTTGCCTGGACTGGAAATTATTGAGTAAAAGTATCTTGGTACTGCTTTATTTCCAGTTGGCCTCTCCAGCCAAATAAGACTGACCACATAATTTTTATATCATTACCTCACTCTCATAAAAAATATCTGGAAATTTAATGGTTTATTTTATTGTGTTGTTCCATGTCAACCATATGGAAGTGGAGAGGGATCTGATCTTATTACATTGTTCTTGGAAACGTTTTTGAGGTCATCACCATACCATGTCATAGTCCCATGTTTCAGCCAAATGTCTCTGTTGTGCATGATGGAACACATCTGATGACCTTTTGCATCTTTTCATTCTCCCATGTATCATGATGGCTAGCTACTGGTCTTGTGCTGTTGTCATTCTGTGGAGAGATGAGGAGATGCTTAATAGCCAACATCTCTCAAACCATATCTCCACCCTCAACATCAATTTTAACAAATGGATTTTGATCACGTGCTAAATTAGATCTTATTTTTTTCTCAGAAGACTAAAGCTCATGCCCTAAAGAGGCCAATGTGATCGACTTCACGGATAGATTTGACTTACAAATCCCTCTTGCTCTGTTCTGTACAGACTGTGTACAATGAAAACAAAGTGTGTTTTTCTACTCTGTCATTTTTTCTTTGCTGTGTTAAGAAAAAACCAATACTGTATTGGAACTTAATCAGTTTCAATTTCAGCTTTAACTTCAGTTTTAACCATTTGTTTACTAAACCCCAGAGAGGATTTTTATTGCGGTCCCTTGATTATTTGAGGAAGAGCAAAATAAAACAGTTACGTTGATGTAAGGGTCAGAGTGGCTGAGTAGGAGCCGGATTCTATTCTAAAAGGAATTCAGAAAGTCTCATAATGGCACAGCGACCTAGTATGCTTCACCAACTCCATCTGGATGTTTATGTTGTGATGGATTCTTGTTCACCGTTTCATGCTGAAAAATAGACTCTCACCAGTATTTAGTATTCTCAGGTAAACAGGAAATCCACGGTTACTCCCCATTAATATAGAGCTATTTCATCCATCTGCAGCATGTAGTCAGGTTGCTTACTGGAAACTCATCTTTACCATGGGTGGAGACCCTCTCCACGAAGTGCTGTTGAGATGTTTGACTAGGTGGGATGAACAAACATATCCCCGCTCATGCTGGAAATAACGATGGTGAGGTGGTCATATTCGTTATGGACTGCTAATATACCAACATTATAGTGAACAGTGCTCCCTTATTTTTGATGTATTATGTAATACATTAGGTTGAAATCTGTAAGCTTCCGTCCGAGGATGTAACCTTTACTTGTTTGTAGTTCTCTCTGCCAGAGAGAGAGAAACATATATCAACTTTAAGCATTCAGCGTCTCTCTCGGGCTGAAGAAAAACTTTGCTCAAGGGGCAATCTCACAAAATACCAAGATTCTCCACTGTATCATTTGGTGAGAAACGAGAAACCAGTTTATGATGATTTCATATACAGGGCTCATACCATTCCAGCAGTAAACACTGCTCTGCTAGAGGAAACACTTGTATTTAAAGCTGATGTAAATTGACTATGTGATGGATCGTTACTGTAGGCATTACACATATTTTCACGTTGTAAAATGTTTTCCTCATTGGTGTTGCTTGCAAAAGAATTGGTTCAATGTAGCAAATTATGAAATTATATTAAACGGGCTTTAATTGAATAGTTTAGGAAAATAGATTATATTTAACAACCACTAGATTATTGCCATATTCAATGTTGAGCCCTCTGGCTGTTTTCTTTTTTTTTTGAGTGAACAATGAAATGCATTCACAGAACAGCATGATCCTTCATCCCCTACCTTCTGGCTATTGGGTTAACTTAAATGGGCACCATACCTTTGTTAGAAGCTCCTCTATTGTCTACCCTGCATCCAGTTGACTGACAGAAAATCCTTTAAACAGGCTACACTTGGGGTCCCATATTTAACTTTAAAAAAACATCAAAAAACAAAAAAATTCAAACAAATGAATGAATTAATTAATTTTGGAATGCTTAGACATATTACTTCAAACTGAGCGTAGCACTTGAGCATGAAAGACAGAATGGCACGGAAGCTAAATATGTCATACCCACAGACTGAATCTTTACTAAACAATAATTATGCTATGAAAATATCAGTCAACTGGACATAGACAATGTTTTAATATGAGAGGTCCATTTTTATTTGTCACAATTAAGTCCCCATGTTGTGTGGGTGAGCAGACTCTGATGGAGTTTGTGGGATTAAGGTCAGATGCCTCTCTTTAGGCTCTGCAGCGGGTTTGAACCCAAAACATCTAGTACGTCACTCCCTGAAATACTCACTCTACCACTGAGCCACCGCGGTTCCTGGACAATGTTTTGGAGCAGGAGGTAGGGCGGTTGTCTAGTGATCAGAAGATTTATGATTAGATTCCTGGTTATTCCAGAAAGCATGGTGAAATGTCCTTGAACAAGATTCTGAACCCTTACCTGATTAGGACAACAGAGGAAAATTAGCCTGCCATATTAACATTTGAATCTAAAGATTTATTGATATGCACGGTCCCTATAACAGGATATTTTATTTTTTTGTTTATCTTATTTAGTGCTTTTCTAGTCAGGAGACCAATCAAAGTACTTTACAACATATCTGCACATTTACCAAGCATGGGGGATTAAGACTGGATGCCCTCTCCTCAAGCCCTCTTGCAGAATCAAACCTGCAGTGCCTGACTTGGAGGCTTGTGCTCAACAGCTAAGCTACCATGAGTAACCGACTAGCATGGGTTGGATTACAGAATGAAACTATGCATCAGTGAATCTTTCTAAAATGCATTAGTCTCTAGAGGATATCGCAACTCTGGCTGCAGGCCGACAACCTCAATTCTACTCTCTATCTGCAAGGTATAAGGACATGTTCTTTGTTTGAAATCTTTTGAAACAATTGGGGTTGTCTGTGTGTGGATGGGTTGATGGAGCCAAATTAGTTTTTGCTTAAGGCTCATCAGTGGAAAGCATTCTGTCCTCAGTTTTGTTTAGCTAGTAATGTATTATGGTCATCCTTAACTCTGTTTCCACCTCCAACACCAGAGACCAAACTTATACATGCACGACACATACGCATACACACAAAACGCACACTGTTATTGCATTCTCCATGGAATAAGTGGACAGTGAGTGATTTAATAGTTTACTCGACTGAATAGTAGAATATGAATTTATTCATTTCAATGTTTGCTCTTTGGTGGAACAGTAGCTTAGTTGCTGACATAAGCGCCTCATAGCTAGGAGGTCCTGGGTTTGATTGCATCCATTCTCTCCTGGAGTTAGGATGTTCTCTTACTTGTGTGGGTTTCACCTTCATTATCACTTTGTTCCCACAGTCCAATAATTTTCAGAATCAGGAATTTAGAAATTCTTTAAATGTCCAATAAGTATGAATCGGAATGAAAAAGTGTGTGTGTTTCTTGTGATGGACCAGTGTCCCATTGAGAATATCGTACAGCCTTGTAGGAAAAGCTGCTGGGTTGAATTCAGACACTAAGCCTCAGTCATGCTCTCTTTTTTAATTTTTCTTTTGGTGACGAAGACAAATACCATATTGGCCTCTATATTTCAATGTGTTTTCATATTCCTGAAACCATAACCCAGAGCAAATCAGGCCATTGTATTTTATCAATTAATTCTATGGTTAATGTTACAACATCCAGTTGGATCTGCTCTCAGTTGAGTTTGGGACCAATTATCTTCCAATCAAGGCCTAACAAGACTAGCTTGTGCTGTGAGAAACACTGAAAGAGAAACGGGCTCCCTCTTCCTAATAGAACGAAGCTAATCAACTCTCTGTACATTGACTCTCAGACATCAACATTGTAGGGTTCACTGAAGAGTAAAATGGAAAGACTTAAATAAAGAGCAGGTCCATCTCTATTAGACACCTCTGTTTCCCTTAGCTAGCAATGAGACATAAATGTTACATTAGCCATGGGATAGGGATTTTTTTCACTATGTGAAAAGTAATTTATCCTACTTGACAGCTCAGATCAACGATTTGATCTCTAAAAATTATCAAATACAGATTAAAATGGAGCAGCTGGTTGCTGGTGTAGAAGTTGCATTTTATTTTGTGGAAAGCTCTGCTAAAAAGCTTTGATTGATGTCTTATGAAACCAGCCAAAACCTACTATTGAATTTTACTCTTACCTTTACCTGTTTTATGCCTTATTCTATTATACCTATTGCTTATGTTTATGTAATATGTTTATTTTTATTGCTTTATTTGTATGTTTATACATGCACACTTTATACATATAACTTTATTCTATCTATCTCATGTTTGTAATGGAGTCTCCCAGCCCAAGAATTTCATATGGCACATATAGTACATCCAGAATGACAATAAACATCTTGAATCTTAAATTAGGCTGGTTTCATAAGGACTATTTGTGTAGAGTGGTACAGTGAAATGTAAGGGTGATCATGAAGTATAATATTTCAATTCTAAAGTCATTTTGTGTATAGTTCTGGGATCCCTTTAGTTGGAGGCTGGTTTTAAGAATACATCTGTTGCCATCTTACAATGTTGTGATTGCAACTATTCCCTAATCCTCTGTGAATAGCACTCATGACCACTGAAAGCCCAGTCAGTCGCCATTTTGCAATGAAGCCCTTATTGGTTTTGGTCATTATGCAACTGTATTGTTTATAAGAGTGGGGATGCCTACAGACAGCTCAGACTGAAGATTTCAGCTGTACGAGAGATGAAATGTTTCTTTCACTGAACATTGTGTTCAAATGGATTTATTCACTGAGTTATTGAGCAGGCATCAAGGTGTTTTGACTCATACCTGTAGGCTGTTGTGTTTCTGACCACGGTAGGATGCCATGAGTCACTTGGCGGCCAAAATCAAACTCTGTTCCACTTCCTCCAGAGATGCAGTTTTGATGTGGAGCCAGTGCAGGTGTTCTTAATGTGCTGTCCTTGTTGAAGATGGACAGAGATGAGGTTAAAAACTGGTGAATATTCCCTTTGACAAAACTCTGGGTTTTGTAAGTCAATTAAACAAAGTCAAGACAGGATGACTAACCATATTTTACAACTCATTAAATTTCATTGTTTTAACTTGTTCATTGAGCACAGGTTGATATGTAGGCTTAAAATAGCATTGCAAAGATAATGGGCAGTTGCTGCTTAGCTAACCTGGCATCCTTAGTCTTTGGCAGACGTGGGGCATGCACTAAACTTCTAAACGTGATTTGAAAGTGGCCACCAAACCAGAGGCTGTATGTTCTATCTTGGCTATTTTTTTTGGTCATAATTTTGCAGAGAGTTGGAAATAGTTGATATCGGAAAAGTGTAACAATCAGCTTAACAGCAATATACTTTACTGTGGTCAATTGGTCTCGATTCTAGGCTTGGCAGGTAGGGTGGTGAGAACTTTAAGAGGGGTGTGGCAACTGTTGCCCTATGCTACCCCAGGATGACTTGGTCCACAAGTCAGTTACTGTACATGTTGTGCCAAGCTCCGGAGTGACTGAATCAAAAACAGATGGTTCAGCATAGATAAGTTTGACAATCTTCTTGCTTTGAAATGATAAATTTAGCTAAAAACACAAAAATAGGTATTCAACATTATGGACTGATAGTCTAGTAGCTAGTCTCCATTTGAAGATTTGACATTTCAGTAACATCACTGATTTTTCTATCCTGTTTTGATTTTGTTTTTATTACTTGGTTGTCAAACTGTGAAAGAGAATCACAAAAAAGTTGGACCAGTTCATCTGGATACAGGATTTATTGAAAGACATGTTTCATCACTCATACAGGGCACATCTTCCATCATCTGCAGTGTGAAAGAGAATGTGTTGTCTCTTAGAGTTGGCAGATCACTGTTGTGCCCACCAAACATCACTGTTTTTCTTTATCTTGTCAAGTAGACTGACTGAAGACAAAGAAGCATTACTTTTTCAACCTCTGAATTCATTCACATTTATCCATATGATATGACACATTTCACGAAACAGAAGTCATGGTTTCGAGCATGTTTGTTATCCTTGTGGAAAAGATGATAGAGTTGATTAGTTGAGATGTTCTTGTTACCGTAACACTTTGGTGTCAAAGGCACCTTTGTTGTTTTCCTCCATAGATATCCTATTCAGACTATTTCATACTATCATTATTTTTCTAGTGCTATCCTCTGTGCAACATCATAGGCTTCTTGCCAAGGTGGATATAGAGCTGATAGGTAATGAATTACCTATGCAGCATCTTCAATGTTACAGTGGGGCCATGGTGGATGTGATCCCTCATTGTAACAGCTTTCACTCTGTTCCCATAATGCACTTTAATCTAGATGCTACACCCAAGACATTGACATACCCCCCCCAGCCCCCATCCCTTTACTGAATGAGGCCAATGGAAACCTTGACTGGCACTTCACCCCTCAGGGATGACAAAAACCCTGTCTGCTTAAGCAGCTATTACTCCAGCTTGATTGGTAATCATGATGTGGGCTAGGGCATAAATCCCTCCGACTACTCCTGGTTGAGATGGAGGTCTTGGAGCGAACATGGTGATTAGGTGACCTTGGACTGAATGTGGGAAGGGAGCAGCAGAGAAGGAGCATGGATGGGTCTTTTTGATTATTGGTAGTGTAATAGGATACTCTCACACAAATCATATTCAGACCCTCGGTAGAGAAGGTTCACACAAAGGATTAGATATTTCTACAAAATAATGGTGCTTTTCTGTGTAGCTGCAGAGGGCTCCAATGTCAGTCCATCATCTTTGTGGTGTTCTTTGTAAAAGCTGGAATCGATTCCATTCAGAAGGATAGAGCTTTTTTCCTTTTAGGGGAGATTGTTCATACTTGGAATGCAGTGGATCAGAAAAGATGTCACAGTTTGGACTGTATCATGGTTTTGAGACATGGATCGAATAATTTTTTCAGATTAGCAATAAAAATAAAGCTTTGGGGTCAAATATAAATTTCTATTCATTCTGTAAAATACTTAAAGAAAGGAACTTTTGACATGGTTTTGATTGAAAAGAGTATTCAAGATGTCTAATGTTTAAAAAAAAAAAGAAGCAAAATAATCAATACTTCACATCACATGGGTGGCCAGTCTCAATGTATTGCCATTCTCACATGGCTCTCTCGAGACACAAAACTTAAACACCACAACGGTTTCTCACCCTTCTTTCATCAATCTGTTTTACAGGGAAACCAAAGTGCTCCCATGTATGTGACTTAATTAAATGATGTGGAAGGCTTTTCAAATTCTTCTACTCCTCTGCTAGCTATGACTGTCGCTGTGCTTTTTGCAAGTGAGCATACCCGATTTATGCGTTGAGATTGAACACAAACACATTTTTTTTTTAATATGATCAACCTTTCATTGCACTTTAGACAGTTCATGTCTGACTGGTCTATTGTTCAGTGCAACACTCAACTGAGATTTAGGGAATTATTGCTTTATAAAGTACAAAGAAAAATTCATATGATGAGTTTTATGAGAGGTTGGAAACCAATGAAGGAAAAAAAGACTTGTATTGATTGTCTAGACAAAGGGAGCAAGCTTGGAAGGAGCTGCAACAGCTGGGAAGGATCAGAGAGAGAGAGAGAGAGAGAGAGGGAGAGAGAGAGAGAGAGAGACTTGAACTGCAGTGGATGGAGAGCACGCCTGAGAATCAGCCGTCGTGGGTTTGTATGCTGCCACATAAAAGTGAGGCAATCATTGTAAAGCGCTTTGAGTGGTCGCTAGACTTGAAAAGTGCCGTATTAAAAACGAGTCCATTTTACCATTTAACGGGGAAACATTGGAAGAACCCTCAGGAAAAGTAACAGAGGGATCTCTCTCTCAAGACATATAGACGTGAATAGGATTTTGTGTACACAGAATAAAACACAATATAGAGCATATAACACTCGGAGCATAATAGAAGAATACAAAAGATTTATTAATGTTAATGAGGATCTCCTTCATAGCAAGAGTGCTAATTACAAAGCAAACATGCCAGCTCAGGCCACTAGGCTAAGTCTCATTATATGAAGAATGTGGACAGATGAATGATGAACATTGAAGAGTCTGCTGTAGCAGTAGGTAAAAAGAATCCAGGCATTGTAGTCTGGACCACCATGGTAGCACTGATGACATGTCTCCCAGGCTTCTCCCAGGTCACATATATAGAAAAAGAGAGAGGGGAAAAAAGTGATATTTGTTCAGCAAGAGAAATGATGTGAGAAAACAGTTTAGATTAGTAAATGCCATATGCTCTATAATGTAAAATGTCATCGGCAGAAACGGCATTTGGTAAACTCATTCAGACAGAAGCCCACCCGGCATGCAGTACAGGTTGTGAAACATATAATGTAAAGTCAGGCAAAACGATGAGTCTTAAGCTAAGATTTAAAGGACTCAACAGATTGTGATTGTCTGACAGCAGCAGGCAGGTTATTCCACAAGAATGGGGTCCAAAAGGAAAAGGCCTTGCCACCAGCTGACTTTCATTTAATTTGGGGCATACAGAGGAGTCCTGTATTTTGAGAGTGGAGAGCATGAGATGGAATGTATGGTTTATAGAGATAATAAAGGTTTGATGGGGCAAGCTCATTCAGGATTCTACAAGTTAGCAGAAGAACCATGAAATCAGATCTAACATGTATAGGAAGCCAATGAAGGGAGGCAAGCATTGGTGTAATATGGTCAAATTTTCCAGTTTTATTTAGGGTTCCGTCTAGAGTATTCTGAACCATCTGAAGACTTTCAGTGCTACCTTTAGTCTTAGCAAACGGAGATACCATGCTTCCTCAGAATACACTGTAGTGCTGGACTATAGTGCCTTCTTTTAGCTAAACAGGGAGCAAAAGGATCCCAAACATAGTGGTGTACACCTCAGTCTTACGAATCGTTCATTGCTTTGTGGATGAAGAATTAATGCCGATGAGCAGGAGAGCGTTTTCAGGGTTGTCCTCTGAAACTTTTGTGCTGGTGCATCCTTTTATAACATAATGACATGCCCCTATTGTTGAAAAAAAATAGCAGTGACCTCGCTCTGTGCTGAAGGTCAGTAAGTGTCTAATGAAGGCCCTGTAGCCCTCCTCCATTGATTTCTCAACCATTTCATGGTTAGAATGCAGAGTTACTCAGCGTTGCCACTGGGAAAGGCCTTGGGTACAGACTGCTATTTCCTGGAGCCAGGTTGATAGCAGAATTTGCAAATGCAATTACTGTTTCTTGTTAGTACATCATTATCTCCCCCAACTTTCATACAACAGTGGGTAAATTGGCTTAGCTATCTCTAAGAATTGCTTTTCTTAAAAAAAAATCTTTCTAAGATCTAAGCAGAGAGATATCCTTTTGCAAAGCTGACATTCACATATTTTTGCAAATGTGGACAAGCTTCCAGGAGCAGGATGACATTCTGAAATCGCTCGTCAGAGAGAGCAGAGTAATGGCACTCTCTAGTTTTCATATTCTGATCAGAGCCGACGTAGATGGCATTTAGGTCTAAATACCACATGGTGTGTGTCACTTAGAAATACGCTTCTAATAAAGATTCATTATAAAGGTGTGGGGCTTCATTAAAATGCGTCACACTGCATTGCAATTTTTGGCAGATTGAAGATATGAAGATTAAGCGAGAGAGCACATTATACTGTGGTTATACTCAATAACCTGCTTAGTTTGGCTCACAGCCATTTACTCATCCATAATGCATATGACCTGCTGCTGGCCAAGAAGCTAGGTTCCTGCACTGATACTGTGAGTGGTTTTACATTGACTGAAGTATGTTTGTGTGTTTTAACACTTAATGAGCTTTTATGAATGTTTGTATTACTCTGTTTATGAGTGTGTATGCGTATGGATTATGATCATGTGGTGGTGGAGAAACCCGTGTGTTCCTGAGATCCTCAGAGAAATGCCATCTGGGACTATGTTGCTGGTAGGGTCACTCATGGCGGAAAGGTCATGGAGAGGTCCCTTAAAAAGAGTAATCCACCCAAGACCTCAGCAGTGGGACAGGTGGAGCTTGATGGCTGACTTGAGGGAAGCAACACAATAGCTGGTAATGCGAATGAAGGCTGCTTCAGAAATGGCCCCCCAGTCACCTTGGATTCCATGACACCTGATCCTGACCCAGATCTGTCAAGAACCATTTGGTGGCTGTCTGTGCACCAGTCTCCCCACATTAAAGTCATATGTGGGTGTCCTCCATAAAGGGAATCCACACTTACAAGTAGACGGCCCAATGGAGAGGACAGTCATATTCATACTCGCCATAGATGGATGGATAGATTGTATGTTAAAATAGACACTTGACTACATTTCTATTTAGAATGACTTTGATTTGCATAGCATTGCTTTTTCTTGCCTAACAAATTCATTCATGAACTCTTTAGTGAAGTGTGTGTGCGTGTGTGCGTGTGCGTGTGCGTGCGTGCGTGCGTGCGTTCGTTCGTTCTTGAACACCTCCAGACCTGTGAAAAAATTATATTTGAGAATAGTTTTGAATGTTTTCATGAGCCAGCCCAGGAAGTGGAGCGCCTGATATGTGCTGGTGGTCACTCATTTCCAGAGACTGAGCTGTCAGGGAATATTACCAGAGCAACCTTCCATCCATCCATTTTTTAACATACAGAGTATTGGACTTAAGTAGAATATAGTTGTTGTAATTATTTTACCTCTTAGCAAATATTGAATATATCTGAATAGTTTTGGGACATAGTATATCAACCCTGGGGCCTGTCAGTAACAGCCAGAGGAGAACCTACCTGTAAAGATGAAGCTGGAGACCTTTTTGAACTGACTGCCATGAAGGATTCATGACGATTCATTTGCTAGGCTTTGAAGGTTGCAGCTGATGGGGTTGTGGAAATGAAAGCCACCATGTGGGTGGCAAGTCTCTTAAATTATGAAAAATTTCAGATTAGTCGTCCAATTTTGAAATGGGGATGAAAAGAGTGCTCTCCAAGCGATTGTAGTCAAAATACTGAGCCTCTCCGGGAAAGCCAGTATCTAAATTTGACTTTGAGGGTTCTTTTCTGGTGGTAGAACAGTGAGCCAACTTTTCACATACTTATAGATGAGATTTAGGTAGACCAAGGCTCCTCCTATGAACCATAGAGTTCATAAACTTGTGATAAATGTCTGTGCTCTTTATGCTGTGTCAAGCTAAATCAATTCTTGGACCCGGACAAGAAAGGGCCTTTCACCCCTCCCTTGTCATGTTCTAATGAAAGGGGTATCCACCGTATCTTGCTTAGTGATAACGGGATAAGATGTATGTTTTTTGTTGACAATGTTATGTTGGACTCCGTAGACCACAATCTCCAATATACATTGGAACTATTTACTACTTGATATGACAAGGCAAAGCGGACACCCAGCACCTTGGTATCTGGGCCCATGACCCTCTTCCACAGAAAAAAGGGTCTAATTTGATTCAAGTGGGATACCGTCAGCTCTCCAAGGTGGAGAAATATAGGTATCTAGGGACCTTATTCCTGGGTCTAGCTAAAATGGATGGTGGGGATTTACTGTCACAGATGTAATGTCTGTAGTTTTGTGGGAATAGTAAACAGTGGTGTTAAATGGAGCCAAGATACAAATCAAAGCACTTGATTTACTGTTTAATCTTTCTTCCAATGGTCACAATGGAACATTTTCATGCTGCTTTCTGTTCCCTTTGATTCCATCGATAACCCGTCTTGCCCTCTATTGCCACTGGGAGTGGAAGGAGTTGTTTACCATGAATTGCAAATCTTTGGCCATCATCTTTGATAATGACTTTCAGAGTTTGGAGACGCCGTTGCTCAGTGACATTGTTACTGTAGTTTGATACTAGCAAGCAACATCACATGGCCTTATAGGGGAAATACCTGTCTTCCAATGTCACTGAATAGTGATTAACAATTTAGCTGGGCTGTAGAGTATTTCATTCCTTCACTCTTGCTGGCAATCATGGGCACTTGAGCATCAATGTTGATGATGCCAAGATGATATTTCCGGATTGTCCCAGTAAAGTATACCATGGGGGAACTTTCCCATAAATGGTGATAAAATATACATGGCAACCATAATAACACAGTCACTGCAGTAAGCCTGTGCTCACCTGTGATGACAAGACATGAATGGTGATATAAAAAAATGGAACAATGGATTGCAGAATTTGAAATGAGGCTTCACTACAATGGCATGGTGCTGTCTGCAGTCACCTTTGACTCCATGCTTAGACAGACAGCAGGACTATCTGAGAAAGGATGCTAACTAGTATGAATTCAAAGTGCTATTAAGGAGGATCTGGTTGGCTCCCAGGTATCTCTTTTCATGCTATACTACTATGGAAGATATAGTGGAGACTCTTTGATAAACCTCTAACAAATTGGAGGGATTATATCTCCCAAATGCATAGATATGGGATCACTCAGGAGGAGTTTGAAGAAATTCATTCATTCAAGTCAGTTTATTTGTATAGCTCATTATCATCAATTATACATTTGCCCCAGTGGACTTTACACTAGGAAAACATCCTGTCCTTAGACCCTCGTATCAGATAAGACATTTAAAAAAAGACCTTAATAAACTTTAACAGGGAGAATAGATAGGGAGAAACCACACCAGAGGGATCTCTCCTAAGATGGACAGGTGTGCAATGGCTGTTGTGTATATAGAATAAAATACAATTTAAAGCATACAACACTGAGAGGATAACATAATTGTAATGGAATTATAAGAGACATAACAATGATAATGATAATCTCCTTAATATGGACAGTGCATATCCATGAACTTCTATAATGCAAATATTCCAGATCTAGCCACTCAGCTAATTCTCATCATATGAAGAATGTGTCAAGTGTCATTGAGCAGGACATAAAACCCCAAACTATTCAAGCCCTGAGAGGGTGACGGGTGTGAATGAACACTCATCAAATCTGCAGTAAAAACCCATTTAGATCATCAGCCAGTTGATGGTTCCCTGTAGTGTGTGTGTGAGGGGTGTGGTCTCCTGTAGTTGATAATGTCGGACCTCTCCAGGCTGATGCTGGGTCATTGGCAGAGAACCTGTTTTTCAGTTTATTCGAGTGGCACCTTTTAGCCACTCTGATCTCCTTTGTGGGTACATTTCTGGTTTGGTTGTAAGATAGGATCCAGTGAAAAGGAAATCCATCACAGTCAGAGGATTCAGAAGTCAAATGTTTATTGCCAGTTGTACAAGTACACTCATGTGAAATTCTTGGCTGGGAGGTGTTATTACAAAAACATAAAATGAATAATAATAAACATATTATATTTTATCATTATATTACATATATTATGTTGTAGGGGTTTAGCTCAAGTGGTAGAGTGCTCACTTAGCATGCGAGAGGTAGCGGGATCGATGCCTGCATCCTCCAAATTACACTTTATGGGGCGCCATAGCTCAGTGGGTAGAGTGGTCGCATGGCAATCGGAAGGTTGCAGGTTCGATCCCCGGTCCTGCATACAGCATGGCGAGGTGTCCTTGAGCAAGACACTGAACCCCTAACTGCTCCCCGAGCACCATATGTTGGCAGCTCACTGCTCCTATACAATAGGTTGGGTCAAAAGTGCAGAGAAATATAAATGTCACCCTATTCCTCGGCTGTTCCTTTAGGTCTTGGTGTCCTTTGCTCCGCCTGCTCTGTGGAAGAGACATCAGGCTGAGGTTGAAGGCTCACATGTTGTCATGACAGATCTGGTGGAGGAGTCATCCCTATCAATATCCGGTATCAGTGATGTGGTTCTGTGTCTCTGCGTTGCCCGTTGTGGTAAGCCGAGCAGAAAGTAATTCTGTCTCTTAACAAAGCTTTTAGGTTTTCCCATAGTAATGATAGATTAGACTTGTTTGTGTTGAAGTGCTGTGAAGAACATCTTAAGAGGAGCAACGTTTTGAGTCTTCAGTCTGAATTTGCTGCTGATGGAAAGTTGGAGATAAAGGGGAGTGGTCTGATAGTTGTTGGATATTCAGAGGAGTGCATGGTTGGAAGTAAAGCTTTGTCAATGAAAATCCTAATCTATCTGTGAGTAGGCTTGATGTGTGTGGGAGAAGAAGGAGTATGCCATAGTGTCTGGGTGCACACACCTCCATAGTACTTCATCAATGTTGTGGCCATCTTTTACAGAGTAGTAACCTTGGCTCTCGAGTGGTTCAGCTGGGTGTCCATAGTTTGCCCCCAAGTAGCAAATGATGCCTATCTCCATTTGGATGATGTCATAAATGTGACCTCATCAAATGCATGAGCAAACATGAAATTTGCATCTGAAACGGACATTATTAAGGGTGGGGATATCTGCAGTGAGCTGAGACTGTGAAGTCACCCAGACGAGTGATGAAACCTATCCTCCACTAAACTTCGTTCTTATGAATGGATGTCGTTTTCTGGGCTATCCTCATCTGGATTACTGAGAATGAGATAATGATTTTGATGAGTGTCCTGGGGGGACGGGGTGGGCCCTGTGAAGATTAATGTGCTGGATAGCACCATTTAAACTTCTCATATTCCATGAAATGAGTTTCCCATGCTGCGTCTTGGTCAAACTACAACGGAACAGGCTCAGCAGCATGAGAGCAATGTGGTAAAACTTCCAAGTCCTGTGCTCATCGTCCCTGAGAGGCGAGCAGCAGCTCTGCTGCAGCTGCACCTTCCACCAACAGGAACACAGCGTCTGACCTGAGCTAGCCTGACCAGCAGCAGACCTCCTGCATACGTTTGGCCATGTATTTGCTGTGAATAAATACACCTCACGTTGGTGCAGTCGACGATTAAACCTTACTTGAGTTAACTAATTAATTAATTAATAGCCATTTAACACAATTTTGCATTGATGTTTCAAGAATCTGATGAATCTCTGAACAGTCGCCCACATCTGGTAAGCCAGGTGGCTTGCTGTGCATTTGAAATCCACCATTCTTGTAGCTAATCACCCTGTAGCATCCACACACGGGTAAAGGGTTAAGTTCTTAGCTGTTATTCTTCCCAACGCAATGGTAGAGGTGTAAAGAGGAAACTTTAGAAAAGCAGAAGCTACAATTCCAACCAGCACTGACCAGGGCACCGTTTGACCATCTGCACTCATTGGCATTGGCCACCAATCCGTCCTTTACTTGTCTGTAGGGCGTCTCTGCTGCAGGAGGATGTCCCCCCCCCCAGTTTATACCACACGACACAGGCTGGTGGAACGTGTTCTCTGCATTTTAACCCATCCTATTGTATAGGAGCAGTGAGCTGCCACCATGTGGTGCCCAGGGAGCAGTTAGGGGTTCAGTGTCTTGCTCAAGGACACCTCCACATGCTGTCTGCAGGACTGAGCCTGCAACCTGCATTTGAATGTCGCCCCCTGCTTGGTTAAGTTTATGCTCATTTGACAGAAGAACAGGATGTTGTCGCTCTTCCACTGGATGTGCTCTTTGATCATGTCAGTGAACTGGACTGCATCTTCACTTCACACTGAGTGGAATTTTCTCCCTCCCACAGTCCTCAGACGTGTGTGTGTGTGTGGTGAAATGGAGTCTCTAAGTGGTCCATAGGTGTGAATGCTATGTATGTGTGTCTTGTGATGGACGGGAGTATGTCCAGGCTGTCACCCTGTCGTCCTTCCAGCTAACTAACTCCAACCCCAAAAGACCCTGAACTGGATTAAGTGGGTGCAGGAGCTTACCGGACACACGTACACACACAGTCAAGGCTAGCAGGCGGTGACCTTTGCAAAAGGCTGTGTTGTTTTATTGAAGTACAGCAGACATCAACAGGTCGTTTTGCTGGCCTGAGCAGAATAGAGCTTGTTAACTTTTTCAAATACAGGAAAGTCAGAAAAAGAATTTGACTTTTTTCTTTTACCACCACAGTGCATGAAATGACTGCTCTGGGGTAGAACTTTTAGGTGCTGTAACAAAAGGGGGTGGTGGGGCCCAGGCTTGTGACCAAACTCATTGCATTGTCACATTTTGGTATGGGAAAGGAAAATTCAACATGATCAAATACTTTAAGATATTAAAAGCAATACAGGACTGTGACCCGTCTCAGGTCCTGGCCTGATCTTGGTCAGTTTCAATCGAGTGTGGTTGGAGTATTTGAAGCAGTTCTCAAGTCTATTTTGACTCAGGGTTGGTTGTTTGATAGTAGTAGTAGGAGTAGAAGCAGAACCTTGGTGTGGTGCAGGGCTGGCCTCAACTCACTCACTCAAAAGGAAAAACAAGAGGAACACAACCAAAATAGAAATCACGCAGCGCATCTGGTTTCCCACAAGACATCTTCAGTACAATCCTGAATAGGTTTGCCTGCATGCATGGAGCCAGGGGAAATGCCTTTGTACACCTCCCGGGGTCCGGGACACAGGACCCGGTTTATTGGTTTGTAAAAAAGGTTTCACAGTTGTTAGTGTGAACAGATGGAGTCAGGTCCTTCCCTTGACAAGCTTGTGTATAAAATTCAAATCTCCAATAGCTGAACCATTTTGTTCCTTTGTTTTCTGCTCACAGGTCATGACAACAGTAGCCATCAAACTCGCCCTGGGCTTGCCATTGGTTCTAAGTAAATCCTTTCCTGGGACTTTGTCTTGAGTATCTGGGCCAGGCCTGGCTGACAAAAGGTCACCTTAAATATCGATCAGGGGAAATCTCAACACCTCTTCACACCAACATGGAAACTGAGCATTGCTCGTGATTGGTAGATCAGCATCCCCAGTAGCTGAGCATGCTGGGTTTTAGAGTAGGAAAACATCTGGCTAGCTTGGAGCCGTGTCTCCTTTGACGCTAGCTGCATTTTGATTGTCTTGAAGCGTCTTGGAATTCACCTTTATCCAATTTTGTGTGAAAACAAACTGATGGGTTTCTTTTTTTGCGTGTGTCCTTGCTGACCCCTCTCTTGACTACTAATCGGGTCAGTTAGCAGTCAGTAAAGAGGCGGGCATCTAAAGAGTTGCTCCAGAGTTCGATGTCAAGAGTTCAAAGGTGAGCATTCAGAGCAGACTGTCGGTACTCAGACACGTGTTCAGGGATTTGTCATTAGTGGAGATGCTTACAGATGACAGGATGAGTTGAGGTGAGCAAAGCTAGGTCTGTAGAGAGAGACTCTGTCAGTACTCTGCTCTGCTCGATATTCATTTAGCATGTGAGACCAATGTGGGCTCTCAGCCACAACGTGGATTCACCGGGTCAGAGCTCTCAGCGTTTGCTTTGGCTTCAGACACCGGTAACGTGTGATAAAACTGAGGACCTTCAGGACATATGTGTGTGTCCCCCTCTTAACTGACAGGCAAGATGGGTGACCACCAGAACACTTTGGAGGAAACCAGGTGCCTTTAGTAGAGAAGTTTCACAACTCTGGGTTTGACTCAAGAGGACAAAGCTGGTATACATGAGACCCGGGAAGGATCGAGCACTCTGGTACCATCAACTCACTGCCAGCCATGGCAGGCTGTCGCTAGCTTAAGTGCTACCTCAAGAGGAGGGCTTTGACTCAGAGGGACACATTATATTCAGATGTGTATCTGACGTTCATCCCTATGTGTTCTTCTGTCCTCTGAAGTTTTCCTGTGACATTTGCCATTTTATTGACAGAAGAGCTTTTAGAAGCGGACACAAGCTCCATATGTTGGCTGTGATCATTCTGGAATAGCTGAGGTAGATCGAATCCCAAAGCAGATCTACCACATTTTTCAACTGCCAGTTTGACCGGTGACCAGAGTGCTCCACTCTTTCCTCTCGTGACATTCACAGGAAGGCAAATCCAAATAGTTCCCCATTTCCAAAAGCAAATACATTCATTCATTCAGATATTCGTGCATTCATTCATTCGTTGGAAAAATAAGTCTCAAAGGCATTTGTAAGTTCAACGTCAGACTTTGAAAAATAAGTCTCTGGAGCTTTCTAAGGCCATTTTGTCCACCAGGAATCTCTCTTTGCAGCGCTCGATGCTCAACTTGTGTCTGAATGAAGGGTAGCGTCACGTTACACTAAAGAGTTCAACTATTTCACCTACTAGCGAAAATGGAAAAAAAAGAAGCTGCTCACCTCAAATATTGCGTTCGATGGCCAAACGTGAAGCATCACGGAAGAGGCGCTTCCTATGTGAAGTTTTATATTTGAAGCTTTCCTACGAGCATTCGGTCGCTGCTGTTCAGACGCCTGGTGGACAGAGTTGAGTTTCCTGCACTGGTTTGTTGAGGCCAACCCTGGTATGCATTTTCTTTAGAGTACAGTATTTCAGATATATGTAGTCTTTATCTTAAATCTTACCAGGACACTACAGAGGCAGAAGCGATACATTAAGAAGCTCATATTTCGTTTGTTGTAACGATTATTCTTTTCCTTATTTTGTGATTATTATTTTTTTTGTTTTTTTTGTTTTGTTTGTCGGGATGGAACTAGTCTGGACTAAGTCTACCAAGCCAACATGTAGTTATGTATTGAGTAAAAGGCAAGTCATCTTTTCCTTAAATCATTATTACAGATGTGTATGATCTTGTGCAGGATGACAAAGAGATTTGATGAGAAAAAATGGAAACGCTGAGCAGACAGCGGTAGCAAGAGAGAGGATGAGAGAGAGAGGAGGATGGGAGAAGAGAGAGACAAGTAGACGGAGGTCAGACTAGAGCAGAGTAAGGGCAGCATGGTTCTGGATTGTGGGGTGAGTTTAGATTTTTCTTCCATCAGTGTGTCGTGTGTTTGTTAATCCTTCTGCGTCCGCCACTGTTTGACAGTTCCTCAGCTGGTTTTGTGTAGCAATTGTTTTTGTCTTATTGTCTTTTTGTGTGAAAATGTTCTGTTTGGTTCCTTATCATCAAAAACAAAGAGTCACATCAGTCCACTTGGTCGTACAAGCATGTTCGACTAAACGGCAAGTGCAGATTGGCTTGAGATTTCTTTTTTTTTTCCCATTTTCTTTTCCTCAAAAAAGGGCTCCAGACAGAGTGGCTACAATAATAATCATAATATCATAATAGCACTTGACTTCACTTCAGCATATGGTAAAAAAGTTTCTCTTTTGTTTAATTGTGATTCGATGTGAAGTCCCCCTTCCTCCCCTTCACTCCTCCTCCTCCTTTCCCTCCCACCTCCTCTCTCAGCAGGGTGGGGGGTTGTTGGGCGGATGTCCAGTATGGATGAGAGGAGGGGGAAGCGACTGAAGTATTGCCAACTGGTCAGTCATTTTGTAGTGGTTCCATCGCGTTTCAGTACAAAAAAAAAAAGATTTGCACACGCATAGCACTGCTGGCACCAGTTTCTTTTAAAAGTTCATCAAAAAAGAGGAGAACATGACCAGAGAGACAGGTTTCATCTGAGAGACGGACAGACAGGAGGAAAAAGGGGGGTGGGGGGGCAAGGTGCTCCCGATTTACAAAATGTAACAAATTTTTCCCGCAAAATTGTACAAATCTGTAGCAGTACAGAAAAACAAACAAACGTACATATCCTATTTACAAGAAGAAGAAAAAGAGGAATCTCTCTTCTTTTTTTGTTTCAAAAAGTAGAATGAGAATGCAGCAGATTCCAGCTTTGGCACTATTTAAAAACCAGCCGCGCGGTTGGTCGGTCGGTCGGTCATTCGAACAGTCAG
>OMLC01041464.1:0-13790 GCA_900302585.1 Regalecus glesne
CAGTTGTAGATGACCCTCATTGTGTCCTGCTTTATTTGGAAACAAAGTGAATGCCGGTAGAATTTTACCTACATTTGTGTGTATTAAGCAAAATTCCTTGCAGTGACTTTTCAGCTTAGATTTGTTTTCCAAACAAACAAAACGGATTCTCACGTGAAGCATGATATAAATTGTGGCTCCATTAAAACGGTAACCATGACTTACTGTGACAACTGTGCATTGTTATTCCCTAAGGGAGTAGCAAAGGGATGCTTCATGTGTTTTATGTGAGTTTTCTCTGCCTTGTAAACTGGATCTGAGGAAAACCCAATAGAAGAAATGCCAGTGGCGGTTGTTTGATTATTTGTGAGAAATTTTGTTATAGCAAGTTAGCATTGGAACACATTAGCCATTCTCTAGTTTTATTGCATGGGTTACTGCGCTGACTACTGTTTGAAGTTGGCGGTGAATATATTAAATTTGTGCATGTTTTACAAGAAGTCCTTTCATACATAAGAGAGAACATCTTTTCAAGTTTCACCCATGTCTTTCCATGCTAATTTCTTCTCACATCAAGAGCAACTCTCACGACAATCAAGAATACTTATTTTGTAGGGTATAAGAATTTCTATGTGAGGAAAGCTCCTCTGTATTACATAGACTCAGGGGAAAAATAGTTTGAATCTGATGATTATGCTAGCAAAAGGCTAGCACTTATAGAGAATGGGGAAGCATGCAATGGTCCATTGCATTCTTGGTGTAGGTCACCAATATTTATGATATTCTTCTTATTTCATATTCATTTTTCTTTCTCGCCCTATTTCAGAAAGTAGGTTTTATGAAAACTCCGTATTGGTTTCACATATCCAACTCTGGAGTGGAGTTAACCTGCACACTGGTTTGCTTTCTTTACCTGATCCTGGATTTCTCCTTCTCTTTAGCTGAAGCCTGCAGATTGAAGGAAGTGCCAGACATGGAGTGTCATTTTCTTGAAGAACCAGTTGATGCGGAAGCAGAAATACTCTACAGAAATCTTCATCAGGTGAGGGTGATCAGGGCCCGCTTGAATGTTTTGTCATTCTGCAATGGTTATCTGACTGTTTTCTTCATTTTTAGCCCAATCAATCATGTATCTGAACAATATTCTCAGCCTTCATATCATTCATAATACACATTATTGATGGGCTCTCTGTTTGGAACAAATTCTTTGTGTTGCACCTTTTTTCTGGATTTGCTAATGGGAATTTTCTGGATAACGTCTGTCACTGAGCATATTTCCAAGGCAACCATCTGCCGGGCTGTCAGAAATGTGACTCTTGCACTGAAAGATTAACTCTACACTTCCGTGGTGTTCTCAACTCACATACCCACAAGACTAAAGACGAATTCCATAAACTTACAGGTGTCAGCCTAAGAATTAATTTATTTATTTAGTTTGAAGCTTTGAGGCTTGAAGCATTATTCAGTTCATTTGATGTAGGATTAGGACTCCCATGTGTGATTGGCTGCATAGATATCATATTCCTATCATAGCTCCTTCAGTAAATGAAGGAGATTATGTGAATAGGAAGTCTTTCCCCAGCATTAATATGCAGGTAGAGCTAAATAGTGGCCTCTGGCATTCCAACAGCTACCACAGCTTATTTACTGTTCAGCACTTTGAGAATCATATATGATGCAGCCCACATCATCAGCATATGGAAGCAAAGTGACCTGAGTCTGTACATGACTCACAAATTTATATATAAACAGAGTAATTCAAATGATTTTTTTTCCCAGTCTTGCACAATGTAAGCCTTTTTCATGCATCATGCAATCATCAGCAGCCAAATGAGCCTAACAATGAAGAACATTTGGATAAATACATCCACTACTTCCATGTTTTACGTCATGTTGCGTACTTTACGTGCTCAACATCTAGTGGGGTAAAGGACACAGTGGTTAGTGTGTACGTACTGAGTCAATGCTGTTAGTTATTTATAATTACAAAATAAATGTTTCTATATCTGTAAAGGATGTCTGGAAAGTGTTGTAGAAATTATGGCTTGGAGCAGCAAAGCTGCTGCTGATCAATTTGCTTTGATTATTTAAGGTTAACATTTTAGATTTGCAGGGGCGGCTTGGCTCAGTGGGTAGAGCGGTCGCCTGGTGATCCGAAGGTTGCAGGTTCTATACCCGGTCCTGCAGAGAAGCGTGTCGAGGTGTCCTTGAGCAAGACACTGTTCCCCTAACTGCTCTGCCCTGTGATAGACTGGCAACCTATACAGGGTGTACCCCGCCTTTCGCCCAATGAGAACGGAGAAAGGCTCCAGTTACCCCGCGACCCGATTTCGGATAAGCGGTTGACGATGGATAGATGGATGGATTTTAGATTTGCAAATAACAAAATATTTCTCTGAGGTTACAGATTTGACTACTAGTAAACTTTGCCTTGTTCATTGAGAGGACTTTCCAGGTGATTTAAATTATCAATGTTTCTCATCTAGCCAAGAGCAAACGTAATGGTTTTAACGATGTTACATTCTTTAGATGATTGTTTTTGAAACTATACTTATGTGCATTGAACCTAACTTTAAATGGGCCCTCTGTTAGCCCAACGTATGTTGCAACTTTACAATTATCTTTTCTTGCCACTGTTACTTAGTAAATGATCCCTCCTGTTTGGCATTTTCTGTCAAGGTGGCATGTTTCATTCACACAACAGCTGTGTGTGTGTGTGCGTGTGTGTGTGCGTGTGTGTGTGCGTGTGTGTGTGCACGTGCGCGTGTGTGTGTGCATACATACAGACAAATGTGGGGTGAAGAACTCAAGATAAAACTTTTCTTCATTGAATATACATGGATTGACTCGGTCAGCAATTTTCTGCCATGCCAGCTCAAGTTCTTTTGCTGATGATTCTGTATTTCATTTTTTCCCCTTAGATATATACTAGTATTCTGCACATGCATTCATTAATATTTCTAACTTTAGTGGGATGAAGTGGGACGACCCAGTAGTTCAAAATGACGACATTTGAATTTGACCTTTTGTTCTCGCCGGGCGCCATGGTGTATTGTGGTGATGGCTTTTTGGGGTCATCCCACAAACACTTAACTCATAATGAACATACTCAGAGTTTATTGAACTAACTCAGATCGGCTGTTCTGAAACAGAACACTGAGTTTGGCAGCTCAGGGTTAGTCCGTTCATTTTCATACTCTGGAAAACCTGCTTTCTAAAATAGGTCCCAACAACCACGAGTACACAAGAACAAAAATAAAAATAAACAGTGAAAAAGACGCAAATGGA
Organism: Regalecus glesne; assembly: GCA_900302585.1. Taxonomy (NCBI): domain Eukaryota; kingdom Metazoa; phylum Chordata; class Actinopteri; order Lampriformes; family Regalecidae; genus Regalecus; species Regalecus glesne. Next base: position 3,268 of record OMLC01041464.1, read on the forward strand.
CTAGTCGAAGAGCAAATGCATGATTCTTTACTAAGACTAGATGAACAAGGCCAACACCACATCACATTTTAGTTATAATTTGGCCCTCACTTGGGCCATACTAGCTAAGTTGTCGACCTTCACTTGCCAAAGGACTATTGTTGTTGTTTCTGGAATGTTTTTGACTAGTTTCTGTTGTGGTGTTTAGCTGTAAATGTAAAAGTGTATATGTGCCTTCCCAGTCTTTGGCCCAATGAGCACTAAGATAGATATCCGTGATGTGTCTTGAGAAAGTTATCATTTCATTAATTCATTTAGAGACCAAATGGGTTTTATTGTTGGATTCTATACTGCTCATAAAATGAGAAAGACTTTTGCATTTAATGTCTGAGGCTTCTACTCTCCAACACCCAGGTGTTGAAATCCTATTCAAGGACGAACAAACATTTGACAGGATGGGGTGGTCTTATTTATTATTTATGCCAAAGTGTGGCTGTGGGCTGATATGCATTCAGCAGATTAAGGCCCTCTACCATAATCCACATGTGTCAAAATTAATATTTCTCTCCAGCTTTTCAGGTTTGCCAGACAGGGATAATCAGCTTCACCAGTTATTTTTATACAAAGACTTGATACTCTTTACTTTGTGATGAGGGCAAACCAGAATAACCAGTATCAGTCTTTTCAATGATTATTATAAAGCTTTCTCATATACAGATGATATCTTATTGACATTGTCCAGTCCAGGTCATTCAGTTATACATATTCTTACACTTATCAGTGATTTTTGTCCGTTTTCTGGGTACAAAATCAATTGGTCTAAGCAAGAGGCTATCTTTAAATCATCTTACATAACCTGGCCATCTGACCTCAATGAACATTGTGTAGAAGTCACAGGGCACGAAATTCTCTGAGTTAACATCAGATCACCAGTTGATAAAATTTTCGAGTTGACCCATGCCAAGTTTTTAAAACTGTCTTGAGAAAATTTAAACAGATGGACAAATCTATCATTATCGCTGAGGAAGGCCAGAGGTGCATTTTTACATGTCATGATTAGTTCCCATGTTGTGGGGGTGGACACGGACTTAAACAGTGCTGGGGGGAGGTCAGAGGTACTTAAAATGAATGTGCTCCCCAGATTAGCCTTTATTTTTATCCCCAGAAAAGGCTCAAGGAGATTAACAAATTATTATCAGTGTTCCTATGGAAAGATATAAAGCCTAACATCAGCCTAAGAAAATAGCTGTTCCTAGGAACAAAGGTGAGTTAGTGATAGTAGATGTGTATCTATGTTACTTGGTTTATGGTGGGGTGGGGGTGCCTCAGTGGTAGAGTGCTCTCCTCCAAGTCGGGCATAGTAGGTTCAATCTCCATCATGGGGTGTCAGGAAAAGGGCATCCGGCCTTAATCCCCTATGCATGCTAAATTCGAGGCATACATTGTTATATGGTTCAAGTGGTCGCTAGACTGGAAAACCACTGTATAAGAATAAGTCAATTTACCATTTACATCTTATTCCTTGGGCCTGCAAGAATAATCATGTAGATGCAGGTAGCTGAAGATGAATGGAGCAGAAGATTGTTACTGAAAAGAACAAATGTGTTTCCCTTTCTTCCTGTATGATGAGCACATCAAAGCCCCTTTAATTCTATATTCATGCAAAGTGGTTAAAGCATAACATAAATGTCTTAAAATCATTGGTTCATGCATGGCCTATTCTCTCATGGAAGAACCCATTATTTACAGCTGGTGGCAAACCTCTAATAATATGGCAAGATAGAAATATTGCTGAGCTGGGTCAATTACTAAAGTAAAGAGATATGATGTTTTTTTATATGCAGGAGATACATTTTGATTTAAATAACTCAAACTCCTTCCAGTATTTGCAGCTGACATCTATTTTGTGCAATTACACACTATCATGAAAGGGCATCTGGTCTTAATCCCCCATGCTTGGTAATGCCAGCAAACATGGTACAGCTCTTTGACTGGTCGCTTGACTAGAAAGGAGCTACATAAAAATGAGTCCACTTACCATTTGCTCTCGGTAATAATAAAACTATTGATATTCAATTAAAAGATGCAGCCACTGGCAGAGGAACTGTCTCCAAACTGAATAGATTATTTTGCCATACCTTTGTGTTGAACTGTAGTGCATCTGTAAATGCACAGTGAGAGAAAGCTCTTGGTGTGTGTCTCATAACAGAGCAGTGAAGAGCTATACTAATTTATTCCAACTATCTTTCAATCTGTACGAGGTATAAATAAAGTTATACAAATGAGGACTTTGGGCATCTCTCTCTCTCTCTCTCTCTCTCTCTCTCTCTCTATTGATCATACATCACTACACACACACTGAAGACAATAAACTGTTACGTTTTAGTTGTGTGCTGCCACTTTTATGGATCAACTATTTCACTATTGAAGATAGGAGTTGGGATGAATGCAAAGTATTTTTTGCAAAATATTGAATATGAATTTCCCATTATGTCCAACAGTGAATCTAATGGGAAGTAAGATGGATGGTAAAGAGTTAAAAGATTCAAAATAGTTACAGCACTTGATTGTATTAGCCTTTCTCGTGGTGGAATGGATAATACTTATCGATTGGAAGGAAAGGAGAGCCACTTTCTTTGTCTTTGTATTATTACAATCAAATTTGTCCCCCAAATTCATTTGTATAGGAGCAGCAGGTAGCTGCAGTACCTTAGGGGTATTAAAGGGTTTAGTGTCTTGCTCAAGGACACTTCAACACACTTTCTAAACCAGCCAGGAATCGAACCAGTGACTTTCTGATTATTAGACTACCCGTTCTATCTCCTGAGCCATGCCACCCCTCAGGTAATATTCACGAAATTTAATAGTTTTAGTACAGACAGCTGGGTTATAGATTATTTGGACGTTGTATATAAGAAGCCATCAGCATCAGTTCTTCAAGATCTTGGCAGTGGGCTCTTTGACTATCATCATGTCAATTTTGAACAAAAATAAATTAAAGTAAGAGTCTCCTTGTTGCTTTTGTTTCTTATTTTGATTTATTCGTTTTTACTTTCACTCGCGCACAAGTGTGGGATTTATAAGTGAGCACACGTCCTGCAAGTTGCTGGTCCACAAGGCCGTGATGCTGATAGGTCCATGTTGTAGAGAACCCGAGGGCATTTGTATTAATATGGAGTGATTTTGAGATCCCTATTTTGAGTCCAAGTGGTGATAGGTAATCATCAGGACACAGGAGTCTTTATGGTTTCATTCCCACCCCTGAGGATATGAGATTTTTTTTGCTTTCTATTGAAAACATCCTTTCAAATGGTTTTAAGATATTTATTTTGCATTCTCTACCCTGGTCCTGATGAATAGAAGCTGGGCACTTGAGTTGGGGTGTGTGTGTGTGTGTGTGTGTTTTTATCCTGCCCTATCAGTATCTCTATTTGATATCTTAAATGATTTTTTTAAAAACCTAACCGTAAGAAGAATGTAATTATCTCTGTCTGCTTTTCTATAATCATGCATACCAGAAACATTCAGATCAGAAGTGTTCTAACATGGAGTGTGTCCACACCTATGCAGTGGTATTGTAATGGACAGGGGCAGTTGCCCTGGGTGCACAATTTCAACAGAAAAGTATGTAGTAATAAATAAAAGTATAGCGCAACCCCCCCCCACACACACACACACACTGAAAATCTCCCCTTGTTTGAACATTCTACACACTTTTTCAACATGACGGGGAAAGTAAATATTGCCATGTCACATTTTACAGTATTTCAGGGGGGACAATACTTGCCTTGTCCCGGGTGCTGGTAAGCCATGTAATGATGCAGTAAAATTTTACACTATCTGGCAAGCGGACATGAAAGGGCTCAGACTACTGGTTCTGCTGCCATCTCAACCGTTCATACTGTAAAGATTGAAAAAAGAAAAGCAAAGAGTAGGAAAGATAAATAAGAAGTGAAGCCGCCTGCTGCCATGTGGAACATTTAGCTCACTGGTGGGGGGGTATCAGTTTCAGTAGGTGTAAGTCTGCTCCCATTGTTAAGATGTTGCCATTCCTCCAAAACAATGATTATCCTTGTGAAGCACTGCAAACTTAGCATTATTAATACTTAAAATTTAAGACCAGAGCAACTAATGTTCCTTTTACAGTGCATATCAAGTTTATCTCATACCACAGTTATTAAAAGATAAATTCAGTCAGTCAGTCAGTCATCAGCCATTTCACTCCTCTTTATGTGTATGCTATCAAAACTTTTCATGGTGCAGAGCATTCAAGATTATTATTTTTCAAAATCTATTTATGAAGGAATAAAAAGTTGTTTAGATGCTGCATAACAAAATACAGATCCAGTACACCAGATGTGCATTTTCAGATACATTTAAGTGCTCAACCCCTGAGACAGAGTGGCAACTTGTCCAGGGTGTTTCTTTGCCTTTCGCCCAATGAGCATTGAGATAGGCTCCTGCATGGTTCTGCAACCTGACATCGGATAAGCAGTTAACGATGGCAGGATGCATGGATTTTTGAATATGTTGTATAAAAGTTTATATAGCTACCTCATAAATTGCATGAACCACCAGTGAAGTACATATACATTTTGGAGGGCTGTGTTAGGTGATCCTGAGAAAGATGGCTGGCATCTCCCATAGAGAGAGGAGGAGAAGTTCAGTCATTCATGAGGGACTCTGAGTAGAACTGCTGCTCCTTTATGTAGAAAAGAGCCTGTTGAGATGCTTCAGCATCTAGTAAGGATGCTACCTGATTGCCTCTCTAGTGAGGTGTTCCAGGCATGTTCAGCTGGGAGGAGGCCGCGAGATAAACCAAGGACTAGGTGGAGGGATTATATCTCTATGCTGACCTGGGATTGCTTCAAGATCTCCCAGTCAATGCTGGTTGATGTGGCCAGGCAGGGAAAGGAAGTTACCTGCAAGACCCAGGTTCAGATGAGCAGTTAATGATGGATGGATAGACTCGGAGGGAAAATCCTTCTGTTGGTTGTTTCCCACACTGTCTTTGAGTTGTATATGGAATTCTGGTGTTGTTCCACTGCTGGTTAGGATGCATCATTACATGCAAAATCAGCACATATATGTTCTACTGCAATGACACCCGAGCAAAATCCTATCATTTACTGTTCTTTTCAAGTACAGTGGCTCTGATGCAAAGTGATGAATAACATTGTGCAAATTGTCAGATTTTTTTGGTTCCTGCATAAATCCAGTTTTGAATGCTTTCAGGTTTCTTTTTGTGAATTTCGTCTTCTGTCTGTGGGCGTGTGTTTAGAACTGCACGTATGATATATTTTTATGGAGTATCAAATATAGCAGTATCATTTTTGTGACTCAGGGATACTGCACACTTTTTCAGGGTAGCTTGCTTAACATGATTTTCTACTCATCTACAATTGGCAGATTCCTGCTTTACACATGCAACATCTGTTATACATAATGTGATTTCCTCCCCTGATGACGGTTTCAACACATCAACTGGAGAGGATTTCAGGAACAGAATTGCTACTTTTGGAAAAATTGCAGTCTGGGACAAAATGATGTGGCCCAGCAATGGAATGTTGGACTCAAAATGCTATCAAAATCTGCTCGATCAATCTAGATGTTTCTTGTAATATGTTTCTATGTCGGTTTGTCTGACAAAAATGAGCTTGAGCTTTGGAAAGAGCAGGTGTAGAATCTGCTCATCAGATGAGGAAACATATTTTTTTTCCAAATTGAGTTTATTTATTCAACCTATTTGCTTTTGTCAGTCACGGTATGGCTCAGATGGTTGAACTTGTTGTCTATTAATGGTGAGGTTGCTGGTTTGATCCCCAGGTCCTTCAGAAAGCATGTAGAAAATAGAATGGGTTAAATACAGAGGACACATTTCATTGCAGGAATACAACAACCAGATAAAGTGTATAAAACAAGTCACTTTTTTCCTTGTAACCTGTGCTGCCGGCAGGAATGGCATGGAACATAGGGAATTTACTTGCCAATGTATCCTAGACAATAATAATCTGCAGTGGAATTCAAGTACTCCTCCTTCAGATGCAATCTTTATTAATTATCAGGAACCACTTATGATAGCTCTGTAGGATGATCTGCAGGATGACAAGACCTCAGGGTTTTTGTTATACATTCATAACCACCCATCATCTGCATGTTTGATCAGCTAATTAACCAATAAGCATCACTTCTAAACTAAGAGAGGGACAGTCACCATGAGTGAGACAAGGAAATGTATAAGCAAACACTGACATGTCTGTTAAGCCAGATATGGAAACTGAAACCAATGCTGACATTTACGAACTTAAAAGATTAAATCAAATAAATATACAAACGCACAAAGACACACACAGACACTCCTCACTTAACAACCTATCTCATCCTAAGACAAGGTTATTAAGTGAATTGGTTGATAACCGAGGAGCCACTCCTTAATGACATTTCAAGCATACTGTACCACTTTATGTGGAGAACGTAATGAAAAGCTAACAGGAATACGAAAGGCAACATCACAAATATGCAATTTCCCCGGTTGTGTCATCTAAAGCCTTGATGTGACATTTTCTTTAATACCACAGTCGATGCTCATTATTTGACCATGTTCGCGAAGCCTGTGTACAGTTTGTTCACCTTTCAGCTCATCATGGGGCTGAAAGCGGTGTGGTGTTGTAGAGCAGCTGATCGTGTCATAAATCTATCATTGACCCACTGATCTCCTCATAAGTCATCTCTTAGCTGTTTCCAGTAGTGCTGGTTGAGCGTTTGTGTTAATCATCTTTGGATAATGTTTGATTGTCACCTTTGCACCATTTATAACGTTTTTAGCATATTCTAAATGTTTATGCTGTAGATGCTTGATGCTGAGATGCGGTTCTACTGTTAATACGACCAAAGTTCTCGTACATGGTACAGTATTGCAGGACAGAGAGCTGGCCATGAATCTACCTGCAGTCATTGAACAGTTAAGTGAGGAGTGCCTGTACATATTCAACTTCAAGGTAACCACCAATGGGAGGGGGAATGCTCAACAAATAAGGAGCAAAATAATGCAGTTATTCACATGATTACAGGGGGCTGCGATAGCTCAATGATAGAGGATGCACATCGGGAACTGACAAGCCAGTTATTGCAGGCTCGAAACCACCATGGAGTGTCAGAAGGGGCATATGGCCTTAATACCCCAAGGTCTATCTAAATTTGTGTCCAACCCCACCACATGGGTACTAATGGTGACATATGCTATAAACTGACCTCTCAGTTATTCAAGTGATTTTTTCCTCAATCCTGTGTGATACAAAACTGTACCATAATTCATGCTGATGATTTTGTAAAGTATGAAACAGGCTTGTACTGCGCAAGATTGAGGGAAATTACTTGAATTATGGATTTCACTCCTTGCTTGTTACGCACTTTCTCCTTGAACATCTTTATATTATGATGGTGTGTGTGTGTGTAATAGTGGTAGTCTCAAGTTTTTCAGATCCCACAAACATCTTCCAGTTAACTAATGATTTCTGTGAATGACACTTATGCGTGAATAAAACATTATACTCCAACACTATAACATATGGTGCACTATACAGTACAGTATCATTACTTGTAAAATGTTTAGCATATATTTAACATCTATGGTCAATGTTGGATCAAAATCATCCCATTCTTGAAGTAATAACAATATTTGTCATACACTAAACATCATATCAGTTGTTTATTTCCAGTGTTCTGACTGCACAATATGGGAAAAAGTGGAGACAAATTTGATCATACACCGGCAAGAATTTATAATACGCAGACAGTCAAGCACCAGATGACATAGTTTTGCTGTATATATGTATAGTGTCAGTATTCACATAAACTTTGTTCCATGCAATACTGCAGGCAAATTGGATTCAAGTTGCCTGTGATATTGCTCCTGTTATCTCTTTTGTTTAGTCTTTGGGGAGTCTTTGGCAGAACTGGGCCAATCTTGTGTGCACCATTCACCTCTCTAACAAAATTGCTGCAAATGCTGTTTCAGATTCAGTTACGGTACTGCAAGAAAATTCAAGTGGGGCAGAAATTACTACAAAAAAAACCTTCTGAGACCACTGAAGAAACGCTCATCATTTATTATCAAGGAAAACTCTAACGCCTGCTTTGACACACACACTTAACACCACAAGTTTGTTGCAGCAGTATGAGAGTGAAGTAAAAGTGGGGTGTTTGTTATATTTTTTTACGGTCCTTTATCAGTTCCACAAGGGGAAATTAGCACCTCTGCATTTAACCCATCCTATTGGATAGGAGCAGTGAGTGCAACTGCAGTATTCTACTTGGAGTGCAATTAGTTGCTCAAGAACTCCTCGACACACTTTCTGCAGGGGCTGGGAATTGAACCACAAATCTCTGAGTACTAGATGACCACCATATCTCCTGGGCCATTTATGACTTAAAGATATGGTGACTTTCCTTTTTTGTGGCAAAATAAAAAGCAAAGAAGACGGGCAACATGACAACATATCACTAATGGGTATCATAAGGTCAGGTCAGTGGCCTCTTGGTTCACATCTGGACACAACATCAAATGATCATGCATGTTATTTTCACAGCTCTACTATGGATGAATGTACGGAGGTCTATTAATGATATGATGCAAAATGTAAAAAAAATAGGGGTATTTTTTTTGCCTATTATGGAGGAATACCAATCTGCCCCTGATTTTTTTAAATTCTTCTCAACATGTCCCTATTATGGCTCCTTATGCATGCATGTACCAGATTTGGATTATTTGCTTCCCCTTTTTATCCCAAGATAAACCTGTAAATGGGCGATACAGACCATGCTGTTAGCATTTTGAGATTGACTCTTTAAGCATTGACAGTGTATGCAGGTAGATGTAGTAAAGTGGATTGTTACTGCCATGGCAGCTGACTCTGTTAAGCGATGTGAGCATTTAATGCAATTATATTCACATCATGTTTCATCCTATATGGCGGAGCAAGTTTAAGCTGTTCTTTGATAGGTGTGACTCCAGTTCAGGCTTTGTTCCAGCTGCCACTGAGCTGTTTTGTATTCCTGTAAAGTAGTGCGGCACGGTGATAGACTGCTGTGTTTCTCAGTCAGGTGGCTTGTTTGGATTCTGGACTTTTCCACAATAGCAGAGATGTTTATCTGTTTTCTGTTTTACTGTACTGAATCAGATTTGTGCGGTAACCAAGGCACAGATGTTTTCGAGCTTTATCGGTATATTTGATGGCAGAATATTGAAATTAAATTAACTAATTAAGGAGGGTGGCCCAGTTATTAGCACTGATACCTCACAGCAAAGAAGTTCCTGGGTTCGAATCCCATGCCATTCCAGGTCCATTCTTTCTGGACTTTCCATGTTCTCTTGTGTCAGCATGGGTTTCCCCGCTCCGTCAAAGAAAGGCATGTTAGGATTAATACTCCGGCCCCTGAGCAACGTAACAGGAAAAAAACGGAAATTGGTCCTTGGGTGCTGCAGCTGCTCACTGCTCCTACACAATAGTATAGGTTAATTGCAGAGAACCCATTTCATTGTAATCTACAATGATGAAACAAAGTGGCTTACTTCTTCTAACTTCCTCATGAATAAATCTGGAGCGTTGAATTAGGGTTACCTTGACCTGGTCGTGGAGTTACTTAAGTGTCATAATTTTTTAATAAAAACACAATATAACTGATAAGAGGAGGCTTTGATTAAAGTATTCATATGGCACTAATAGAAGAGCTACTCAATGCAAGGATTAACATTTAATATGTTTCTGTGCCTTTGAATCTCTCCACAATCCCCCCATCCCCACAAAAAAGATCTATATCTTAAGTCAGTGCCTTGCGTATATTTCTTATCTGCTGATTCTAACGCTTTATTTCTTGGATGATTTTGCATGGTTGCATTCTGCGATATATTAATATGCCAACATGATTGCATAGCCTTACATCACCATTGAAAACGGGGATATCATAAGCCCTTTTCCTTCAAAACAGCATATTGAAATTGTTTTTGGTTTCATTAAATTTTTATCTAAAATCATAGAAACTTAGTTCAAATTGAGCTCAGTGTTTGTGTGAAAAGAATGTCCAAACTGTTTCATAATTCTCATGAAAAAGGATTTGCGTCACCATAAGAATATCATAATATCAAGTAACAGTCAAATGTTCCTAAGGCAATAAAGAGGGAGAAAAGCGCAAAGATGTCAAAAATGCAGCCAAAACAAAATATAGTTCTTGCATTTGAGGAGATAAATTGATGGAGAAGAAGCTATGTGCAGACATGAAGGATAGTAGAAGAGGGATGAGGTTGTTGTTGGTCAAGACAGTGACTTGGACCTCATCTCAAAAATTTTGCAGGACAGTCCTATAAAAGATGCATGAGCTCCGTGTCATGAGCAGAGTAAGATTTCCAGGCCTGAGAGGTGCTCCTCAGCTTTTTGCACTAAGCCTGAACAGATATATTGGATCAGTCACTGACAGTAGTTCATCATTCTTACTACTTGAGCAGAAGAACTTGCAATGTTAATCAGATAAGCTACTTTCAATTCAAT
>OMLC01041466.1:2648-20855 GCA_900302585.1 Regalecus glesne
GACACAAAGACCCCCCCCCACACACACACACACATACGCACATACACAGGGGGAGAGAGAGAGAGAGAGAGAGAGAGAGAGAGACTTAAGTCAAAGCCAGCCAACACAATGGCCAAAGTGTAATGACACAATGTGTGAATATGCTAGAACATATGTGTCAGCAGATTATTTACATACGTATGTAGACATGACAGAATATGCATGTATACGTATAATACTGGGGGTCTGCATACATAAACAGATCTACATGGGGTGCCTTGAACATCTGAGCGCCAGAGATGTGAGAAGTATCAATTTGTAATTTAATTAATTAAATTGTTTGAATCACTTGTAAATAAACTATCATGGCAGTCATACAGAATAATGTGCTTTATTCATTCAAACGTGTCATCGTTAACGATGGTTGACGATGACATGAAATGACATCAGGTCAGCTCCTGAGATGGAAAGGTGACTGGTCCACTGGCGTTTTCTCCTGGATACCAAGCCATGAAAAAACCATAAACTATCATTCTAAGTATAATCAAAGCATTGAAACATTACTGGTGTCTTGCTCTAAGTTCTGCATTTGTATTACATTGAGGAGGAAGCCAAGTGGATTTGGCTTCTCTTTATACATCAAAACAGCATTGACCCCCCAGATATAGCTATGTCATGTGACTGCTTTGACTACGAACGGTCAGGTCTATTTAAAAAAGCTGTCAAGGGAAGCCACAGGTCTATGGCTTTGTTATAGTCAAGTCCATTTTATTTGTATGGCGCATTATCACAAATTGGCAATTAGCCTCAGTGGACTTTACATTCCCACAACATCCTGTCCTTAGACCCTCACATCAGATCAGGAACATTTCCTTTAAAACCCCTTTAACAGGGAGAAAAATAGGAAGAAACCTCAGGGAGAGCACCAGAGGATGATCTCTCTCCCAAGAGAGAAAGCCATACAATTACGCAGAATAAGACACAATTTACAGCATTTTGCAAATTGTAAATTTGCAAAATGGTCTGTAAATACCTTTTGTAATTGAGTTACAAAAGGTGAAACAGTAAAATGAAAACTTCCTTCATTGTGAAGGTACTAATCAATGAACATCTAAAATGCAAACACACCAGATCAAGCTACCAGGCCAAGATTCATCACGTGTCTAATGTGGAAAAATGGACAGATGGATGGGGATCTTTAAAGAGGTGGGGATAGCAGAAGACAACATCAGTCCAACCATCCTAGTCCTGATCACCATGCTGGCATAATCAAATCAGAATACATGACATACACACACACACACCTGGATTTACAGCAATGCAGAAAAACAGGTGGGACACGGACTTCCTGTGAAAATAACTAAGTGCAGATGAAGAGGCTAGCTGGCAGTGCCAACCATAAGCGGCTGTTTTGTTGGCTCTATCTACTAATATGTTGAATAATTGCATTGCTTCTTTTTTATGTGAATAAATGTTGCAGTTTTATCACGGTATGATGGCAGTTTGTTACATCCCACTGCTTTGTGTATCCATAGGCTTCTTCAAATCTGTGCACTTTGCGTATAAAATGATAATTACCAGTTACATGTCCCATTATGCTCCATTTTTAGAGGACTGTCGTTATTTTGGTGTCCTTCCAATTCTCCCCTACCCCATGCCACTACACCTATCTATCACCTATTCTATCCCAATGACTATTGGGATAGAATCCAGCATGACCCCTGACCTAACTTTGGATGAGGCGTTGACAATGGATGGAATGATAATTCAATCATTTATTTGTAAATAAGTAAGTTATACTTAGTGGCTAGCAGAGGGAGCTCTTTAAATTGTTGATATATCGACATTTTCTTAGATGGTGTTGTGTGTGCTGATTTGCATTAGTCAGTTATGGTAGAGCCTGTGTTGTTTCCTGTCCCACTAGATAAGCCATGCTTTTAATGGTTTGTCGGCATAAATGGGTATTATGAATAATGTAAAAAACCCATCACTGTTAGATTGTATGATATGATTGTTGATTATGTTTTCAAGACAAGAGCTATTGTAAAAAATGAAAGGGTCAAAAAAAGCATTTTACATGTTATAGTTTTGTACAGTTGGGCTAGCTAACATTAGCTTAGCATGATAAAATGCTAGCAGGCTAAGTAGGCTAATGATTTAGTGGATGATACATTTATTTATATGGATTGAGTATTTCTTTGAATGTTTTTTCTTTTGTGGTCTCGGGAGCAAGAAGTTCTGTTCCCTGTTTTAAGCAATATTTTTTTCTGTCCCACTAGCTGCCTGTATACCGTTTGTGGATTTTCTTTGGAAAGAAGCTAATAAATGTGCAGAAAGCTGCTCTGCGTCCACCTTGACCTCCATCAAGAACCCTGTCCCTTGTTTGTACCATGGCTTTCTCCATCTATCAGTCCCAGAGTGAACAGACCTTTACAACCAGAAACCCAACATAGAGACTGTTCATGGGGTGTTCAGGTCAACAGACTGAAGACCAGGGTTACGCATTTACCTCTTTTTTATCACATTCTCAGCAAGTGAGGGTACTCTTCAAAAAGTCATCTTTGAAGAGTTAACCACGACATTTTGGTAAAGAGATGTGGAAACCAGCTGTTCATTTGCTGGTAATTGTTCACTGGCAGCTGATGGTTGAAGAACATGACTCATTCTTACTGTAAGCCTGTGTGCTTGGACTGGGAAGACCAAAGACAGTGTGGTGGATAGCTCTGCCTCCAAACATTGCCATTTGCTCCTACAACACCCCCCCTCCCGTGTATCCATCCCCTCTGATAATTGCAGTCTTTTTGTAGTCTTTCTTCCATTCCTCTATCATCATAGCTATAGATCCTTCAATCCATCTTTCCTCTGCCCCTTCTTTCATTTCATCCTTGAATTTGATCTTTTACTGCATCCACTTTATTGATACCTTCCTCTGCCTCCATCCATCTCTTTCCCTCAACTCACCCCACATTGCTCACATTCTCCCTGTGCACTCCCTCCTGTCCTCCTCTTTAACCATGTCCTGTCCATCATCCATCATCCACTTTTCATTCCTCTCTCCCTCCTTCGTTCTCCTCTCCCTTTGTCTCGATCGTGTCACTTTATCCTCTTTCTTCCTTATATCCTTTCATTTGCCCTGCCTGTGAGTTCCCCTCGCAGCACCCCCTCCCTCTCTCCATCTATCATTTTCATCTCTCCGTCTCCATTCTTGCCTCTTTTCCTGACTGTTGAGCACAGAAGGGCCAAGCTGCAGTACAGGTTGTAAAGGAAACTACCGTGTTATCTCCTGTAACTACTCCTCACTTTCGCTCTATCCCTCTCTCTTCCTCTCCACCTGACACAGCCCAGCAGGTCGTATTGCTACTAAAACGAGGAAGAGAGAATTATTCGAATTGCTTCATGTGCCATACGACCAAGGCCGGTGGAATTTGTTCTCTGCATTTAACCCATTTTATTGTATGTGGGAGCAGTGAGTGCAACCGGCATGGTGCTCTGGGAGCAATCAGGGGTTCAGTGTCTTGCTCAAGGACACATTGGCATGTTTTCTGGAGGGTTTGGGGATCGAAACACCAATTTCCCAATACTAGATGACTGCTCTACTTCCTGGGCAATGCTGGTCTTAATGGACCTTCTCTGTCTCTCTCTCTCCCTCTCTCCAAATTTCCCCTTGCGGGACTGATAAGGGAATCCTTTCTTTCTTTTCTTTCACTCTCTCTCTGTCTCTCTCTCTCTCTCTCCCCCCACACTCCCCCATAGTAAAGGTTACTGAATGCTGAGCTTTCCAATATTCATATAACTGTCACTCAGCAGAAATAAATGTGGCAGTCAACATTTAGCTCTCGTGTTTTGACAGAGAATTCTCCCATCTCTGTTGTAACTAGACACCATCCGGTGATGTGGTGGCTTGGACACATCAAACTGGCGACCTGATCAAACTGTCACATACCTCGACTCGAGTCCCGTTAGATAATCTGGAGGGAAGATTCCTTGCTCATGAAATGAATGCTAATCCTCCTCTAACGGCCTACCACCCAACGCCGCTCCTCTGCTCATGCTCAAGTTAATTTCTGCCGCCCCTCATCACACATGCGTCTCTAAAGCTTCACATATCGCTGTACACCCCACCACATAGGCTTCATACACCCTTTCATCTCGTACCTCATCAAATGCACTCAGATATCAAAGACGTCTTTGGACTGTGGGAGGAAACACAAGTGAGTAAGGGGAGAGCACGCAAACACTACACATGAAGGTCCAGGCAGTGGCGTGGGATGGGCGGGGCCACATGGGCGGGTGCCCTGAGTGCTAAATTCCTAAGGGCACAACACTTCCAACGAAAAAATAATTAGTAGTACTAATGAATAATGAATATTGTGCCCTTCCCCTCACATAGACAATGTCCAGATGTTTGAACATTCTACAGTTTTCAACACGGTGGGGCAAATAAACGCTATCACGTAACATCTTATAGAGCTTCAGGGGGGGGACACAGTAGTTACCTTACCCCAGACACCGGCAACCCACACTATGATACTGGGTCCACGACCAAGATTCAAACAGACTGAGCCACTATGTTTGTACTGCTCTCTCACCCCACTCCTCTCCGGCTCGCTTCACACCTTAATCCAAATCTTTGGAAGTAGGACTGATACTCGGTTTTCCATCTTAGTCATCCCCTCTATGTGTTTGACCCTCACAGTTGAGACATGAAACAAAAAGTTTTCTTCCTTGATATAACTTCAATTACCTTCTCTCTCAATCCTCCTTTCCCCATCATCTCATTTCTACCACCCTCCCAATCTCAACCCTGTTGGTTGAGACATTGCCTGTGGTCCCTGTGCTCCTGAAAAGCGATAGGCCTCTCATCTACCTCTCCTTCCCTGCCCCCTCCCGCCGTTCTCTGCTCTCTCTGGCCCCTTCCGAGACTCCCTCCTTTTCTCTCCCTCTCCTCTCCCGTCGTAATGGCTGCGGTGCAGAGCAGCGAGCTGCCCTGCTGTCTTACTGTAAGGGTTAGTCATGTTCATTACTCTTCACTTAGAGCGGATGAGGGATTGAGATCCACGTCACTTAACTGAATTACTCGGCTCTGTGTGGCTTTATTAGGGAGTCGTGCTGCATGGTGTGTGTGTGTGAGAGTGTGTGTGAGTGTGTGTGTGTGACAGTGTGTCAATGTATGTGAGGGAGGCAGGGTGAGAGTGATTGAGAATGCTTGTGTTTGACTGAATGAGGCTCTGTGTTCAAGTGTATGTGTGTGTGTGTGTGTGTGTACGGATGTGTGTTGCACTGTTTGGTGGAAAATGATTATGGAGAAACCATCCTCACATGTATATCTTTAGTAATGTGATAAGAATGAATTCCTCTTTTAGTGTGCTTTGTTTATGGTAATGCATGCGTGTGTGCTTTTGTCTGAGTGTGTCTGTGCGCGTGTTTGGCTATATTAATGAATGGAACTGCCACTACCTGTGACAGTTCATGTGGCTGTCTGACACATTAGTAGCTGAAGTGACTTTTTCTAATACAAATGTTGTGCATCTGGATTAGTTTTTTTTTTTCAAATTTACTTGTTTTTATTCCAAACTTAATTTTTCTGTGGCTGTCATTCAATGACTTTGTTTTTGGGTTGATAGTTTGTGTATCTTGGTGCCACAGTAGCTCAGTTGTTACAGTGCTTTCTTTGGGAACTAACAAGCCAAAGGTAGTAGGTTCAAACCTACTGTAAGGCGTCAGGAAGGGCATTCAACCTTAACCCCCCCCCACAAAAAAAGAAAAAGCTCCACCTAAGTTTTACCCACCCCTACGACATGGGGGCTTATTGGGACCCATAAAAACAGGCCTCCCTCAGTTTGTTTATCTTGAGGGGGCCTGCAGTAGCTCAGTGGTGGAGTGCATGTGTCAGGAAATGATGAGCTAAGTATTGCGGTTTGATGCCTGATGGGTGTCAGGATGGGCATTTGGCCTTAATACCCAAAGCTCCATCTAGGTCCATGTCCCCCACCCCCACCCCACGATATGGGAACTAATAAGAAGGCTTAAAAATGGATCTTTAATTTTTTGATATCTTGAGGTCTATTTTTTGTGCACAGAAACTTTACAAAAATCTTATATTGGAGAGAAAACGGTCCTATGTAATATCACTTTCCTTTATTAATAGTGTGTTTTTTTTGGTTTTATTTCCTACAAGACTAATTCATGATTACTTCATTCAGTGAAAAAACTTTATTTAAAGCAGAGCGTTTGTTTTTCTGTCATTACCATTCAATTCAGAACTGGAGCAACTCGATGAGAGGGTTCCTATAAAACTGTCAAGTCAATTTTACTTGCATAGCCCATTATCATATATTTGCTTCAGTTGGGCTTTACAGCATTACAACATCCTGTCCTCATACCTTCACATTGGATAAAGAAGAACTCCCGAAGAAAGCCCTTAAACAGGGAGAAAAATAGGAAGAAACTTCAGAGAGCAACAGAGTGATCTCTCCCAAGAGGGACATGTGTTTACAGAATAGAACACCAAACCAGTATAATAAAATTATGTTGGAATGATAGAATATATGAAACATATGACGGGCAGGATGTCAAGCAGTGTCCAGATGCCATGGGGACAGCTAGTACAGTCCAGCTATTTGTATTAAGTGTGTTAATGAAACCCATGATCCAATTGTACTTGCTTGGAACACTTTATTTGGCTTTTCCTTTGCCACTGTTGTGTACTGTTTGATGTGATGTTCTAAACCCATTTTAATCCCATTTAGTGGGGACTAATTGTGACATGTAAAAAGGACCTCTCTCAGCACCTCTTTCCCTCCGATGTTCACTCACTAGCTCACTCAGCTGACACAAAATTCCAAATTCCTTTTGTTAAACTTGTAAACCAAGATCAGACTACACAACATTTTGTCTCTCATGATGGTCACCATGTTAGATTAGGTAATCACAGTGCTATAGATTGTTGCCATGTCTTGTGCAGGAGACTGGTAACACTACAAGTAGGATGCTGACCAATCATCATACGCTGCCTTCCATGATCTTGCAGGAATTCCTAGGTCATTGGGGAGGAGGGTCAAGAAATGGTCAATATTGGCTTCAGATATGCTAAGTGTCATGGTGATAGCCTTGTGTTCCTAAATGAAAAAGAATAAAAGTAAAGAAAAGATTCTAGACTCTGTTGTTTCCAGGGCTACTGGGGAATGAAAAACCTAGCATAGCTTAAACAGCTACTCACAAGGTTGCTGAAGTGCCTTCACTATTTCTTGCCAACAATTAGCCTATCTATTTTGACTCTGTCGGGGTCATCCCTCGAGGATGTGCAAAAGAGGCAGGGGTATTCGGGCCACTGCTCAACAAACCTTCCCTTGGTTTCGTTATTCCACCTGACAGCAGCAGCATCCCCCTTTCTCTTTAACATGTTTACATGTGTGCACTGGAGAGCACTCTGTCTTACTATTGATCAACATCAAGGAACACATCATAGAAGATGCCAGACTAGGCAGGAAAATACAAAAGCACGCAAAGGGGTGGCACTGCTCAAGAAGATAGAGCGGGTGTCTAGTAATCGGATGATTGATTCCTGGCCTCTCCAGAAAGCATGTCAAAGTGTCCTTGAGCAAGATTCATCTTCTTTTTAAAACTTTGTCATGATCCATATCCTCCTTAAGGAAAGGTAAAAAAAAGCAGGGGTAGTGTGGCCACTGCTCAACGAGCCTTTCCTCTTCAGTGGTTCCATCTGACAGCGGGAACAGCATCGTCCCTCTTTCTCGTTACCATGTTTACATATATGCACGCACCACAGAGCACTCCGTCATCCTGTGGGTCAACGTCAAGGAAAAGGTCATAGGGAATGTCAGATTAAGTCGGAACATGCAAAAAATCTGACATGCTAGACTTTTAGGGAGAGTATCGTGGGGTTTACAAGATGATGAGGAGGAGGAAGAATAAGACAGCACTTAATTTGACATTATATTTAGACACTGAATTTTCTCTTGGTATATGACTCATCCTGTTGTAGGGGTGGCATAGCTCAGTGGGTAGAGTGGTCGTCTGGCAATTGGAAGGTTGCAGGATATATCCCCGGTCCTGCATATAGCATGTCTAGGTGTCCTTGAGTAAGACTCTGAACCCCTAACTGGCAGCTCACTACTCCTATACAATAGGATGGGTTAAAATGTAGAGAAATCCAACTTTCCCCTTGTGGGACTGATAAGGGAATCTTTTTTTTGTTTGGATTTTTTGTATAGGAGCAGTGGTTAGCTGCACCACACACGGACTCCACTTCTTTTTCCTACTGCCTTGGTCAGGGGCATAGACAGGAGTATCAACCCAGGATTTGAACCTGGACCTTCTGTCTGTGAGTTAACAGTGCTAACCACTATGCCACCGCGCTTCCCAGTCGTTAGCACTGGAACCACTGGGTGACTCAGTGGTAGAGCGCACGCCTTGAAGTCAGGCGCAATAGGTTTATATCCTGCCACGGTGGCTTGGTAGATGTGAGGCATTTATTGTACAGTGTATTGAGTGGTGGCTAGACTAGAAAAGCATTGGATGAGAAAAAGTCCATATGCCATTTACCACATTGACTAAGACACTTAATTGTCATTCCGGACATTCGTAGACTGGCCCGAGGCTGTAAATGTGTTGGAAATGTCAAGATTGTGTCAAAATGATGGACTCCCTTATCAGTCCCACAAGGGGAAATTTGGAATTCTCTGCATTTTAACCCGTCCTATTGTATAGGAGCAGTGAGCTGCCACCACATGGTGCTCAGGGAGCAGTTAGGGGTTCAGTGTCTTACTCAAGAACACCTCAACATGCTTCCTCAATATGGACCGGAGATTGAACCTGTAACCTTCTGATTGCCAGATGACTGCTCTACCCACTGAGCTTTGCCAAAATCGGTAGAATTTGTGGAGTCTGATCCCAGCATTAATTACACTCTCTATCTCTCTGAATCCATTTGCTAGCCACTCCCTCTCTGGTTCTCTCTTTATCAGTCTTTCTAAGTCTTTTCTCCCTTTGTCTCTTGTTCTCTTCCTGTCAATGCACAGTGATGACGATCTCTGTCTGAAGATTCAGCTAGATCTCTAATATTCCCATTACTCCTTTTTAGAGTTATAAATTTATTCTTTTTTTTGGGGGGGTCTCTGGTATTCACATCAGGCGTGGCCTATATTAGAAAGAAAGAAAGAAAGGATTCCCTTATCAGTTCCGCAAGGGGAAATTTGGATTTCTCTGCATTTTTGACCCAACCTATTATATAGGAGCAGGGAGCTGCCAACATATGGTGCTCGGGGAGCAGTTGGGGGTTAAGTGTCTTGCTCAAGGACACCTCGACATGCTGTATGCAGGACCGGGGATCGAACCTGCAACCTTCCGATTGCCAGACGACCGCTCTACCAACTGAGCTATGCCGCCCCATATTAAGAGTCACACCTGTGTTTTATATTCAGTGAAACATTTTTCAAGCTCCTTGAAGTTAAAGATCCACATGTTTAAGTATTCATATAGCTGCCACTGGTGATCTGAACACCAATACAATATCTTGCCAGGGGTAATAACGTTGCATATCCTGTGAGGTAAAGCAAAAGTAAAAGGAAGAGAGGATAGAGTTTTCCAAAGGACAGAAGCACAACAGTTGCAAACAAACATCATCTCTTTTCAACACTGATTTACTCTCTGTCACCAATCATGCTTCCATCTAACGTGTGTCTCGCAAGCATAACATGGCTCATAACAGGCTCATGTGCATGGCCTGCATCATATGTCCGTACTTTCACACCATTGAAAAGTATGGACAGAGTTAATGGAGAACTGATTTATGCACAATAAGTTTTTATTTTGCTTTTAGTGTAACAGGCTGCCACATTTTATAACTAATTAGCCTCATTATGTTGTCCTTTATTTCTAATTTCCTGATTTAAAAAAAAAAAACTTAGATGATGGAAGGTTTTATTCCCTCCTCTGTCCATTCCTATCTGATATCATCCACCAGGGGAGATTAGCAAAGAAACAGCTGATCATATAATTGAGTGAGCATAAAACCTTTTCAGCAAATTTGGGAGACTGTTTATCTTCAAAATATTTGCCGTTACCAGCTGATTCAAAACCAACCAAAGCCACAAACTGGAATTTATGTGGTTGACCCGCAATTTTTTCAAGTATATTGCAAACCAGAAGTTGCCGGTATACGTGGCGACTGTATAGCAGAGAGCCGTCTGACATGCAAGAACTGAAATCCATCGATTTGGTGGCTGACCTTGAAAGGTAGCAGGAAAAACCTAGAATCAGTGTGAGATCTTATCAGAAATCAAAGGACTTGAAATTCAGAAAAATCCGGAAAAATTCCAAGTATTTTGGGTGTGAAAGAGGGGCTTTCCACTTTCATGTCTGTTTATCTATATTTGGATCTCTTTCTTTGCCTCTTACCCTCTTTCTCTAAAGCCCCTTTGTCACACTTTTTCCTTGGTCATTTGTGCTCTTTTTCCTCACTTGTAATCTTTCTTTACTATCTTTCACTTGCTTTTACTCTTCTCGCTTTTTCGCTTGACCCCTTCCTCTGTCTTTGTTTTCTTCCCTAATGGTTGTTTCGTTCCTCTCCTGTGAAAGGAAGCAAAAGCATAAAAGCATTCCATGGGGGGGGGTAAGGCAGCCCAAGACTAGCACTGGTTGTATCTTGCTCGCAAGCGCTTAGCAGCACTCTTGCCTCAAGCACATTAAAAAAGCTGTTTTAAGTGATTCAAATTTACAGGCAGCAGACAACTGACACTGTCCAATTATGGGATACATCTTTGGATTTTGGTTCTCGGACACTCTAATATGATATGGTAAGGGTGGAAGCCTATGATTGTGGAAGTAGTGTTGGTGGTGAGAGGGGTGTCTTCAGATTTTTTATTTATTTATTTTTTCCATTTTTTTATTATTTTATTTATTGCTTTCCTGCAATGGGTATTCCAGATTAGAGCTTTTTTTTATTTACAGTGTATTTGCAGTGAAAATGGTAATGACAACATATATAGACTAACTTGACAAATTGTAATGTAATGTAATGCATATATATATATAATGTAATATTCCCCATTAATAAGGTAACATCCAAGTTCCCAATTCTCACAGTTATAGTTCCTGAAACTTGTAACTACAACAGTAAGCAGAGGCTCACAAGATCTAAATTTTTGCCAGTTCTGATCTAATTCGAATAACTGAATTTGGATATCTGCCGATGCTGATACAAGAGCGTTTTTTCTTTATTATAATTGTCGTTGTTATGTGTAAGGCTAGATGAGGCTCTAATAAATCTCACATAAGGTCAGTTTCTACATGTCACAATGCTGCATGCCCTTCCTGATGCCCAGTGGTGGGATCAAACTTGTGATGCCTGGCTTATCATCTCCTGATACCCGCACTCTACCACTATGCAACTACAGCAGCACTTCTATAGAAATATTTTTTTTAAAGCAAAAATGTATTAATTTTGAATCTATCCCAAAGTAATTCATTCGAACCATAGTTTAAGTAGGCCTCACATAGTGCAAATTGCCATGACAACTCCTGTAATGTTTTGAACAACTTGAACAAATTCAAGTGCACAGCAAGTGCAGGGGCCTCAACCACTACCAATGTGCAGCGCCCATCAGTTTGAGATGGAGAGGGAGGAATCATTGATCAAATTACACAGGGGAATGATTAGGCTGCCAGATGGAGAGACCCAGGTTGGGAATTGTGTCCCCTATTCTTTGTATGGGATCTTTGAAGACCACAGTTGGTCAGGACCTCAGCTTAATGTCTCATCCAAAGGACGCCATCACCTACAACCGTGTCCCCATCACTGCACTGGAGCATTGTGATTTTTAAACTTTTTTTCTAAGACCAGAGGGAAGCCTGCTTTCTACTGGCTCACTAATTGACTTCCAGCAGTAACTAAGTTTTTACGGGATGTCTCTCATCAAAGTACTAGCCAAGCCCATACCCTATTTAGCTTCCGTCATGGAGAAGAACCCGGGTATATGTTGGTATGGCTGGTGGCAACAAAAGACTATGGAATCTAGATCAGTACCACAGGGCTCTATAATAACTTTTCCACTATCACTAGCATATTTCCCCACTAGTACTGTGGTGCCAGCAATTTCCTCAGGTGGTCCCATCAGCACGTGATTTTGTTACTCCCATTTTTTTGGGGGGGGTACAGCATGGTATTAATCAGTGACCTTGCATTTGGATGAACAGTTGTCTTAGTTTGAATTCACCAGTTTTACATTTATATAATGATTAACAATGACCTGGGCATAATATTTGCAAAAATATTCTAATCTGAATATTACATTTGAATTTCATATCATTAAGATTTGAATTCATGAGCAGGAATTCATCTTTCGCTATCTTTCGCTACAAGCTACCTGGCTACCTGCTTCTAGGCTGTGCTGAACTTGATTACCTCTATATTCTCCGCCATTGGGCAATTACTCTACTCTAACGGCTGAATAGGATGAGGCGCTCAGGGTTTCAGGTCATGCATCAGCCCCTGCCGTTTTAATGTTTCTAACTTTCCCTGTGCAATTTCAAAGTCTCCATTTATACTGTGTTGTCGTGGTAAAGTTTAGAGTTGCCTGCAATGGAAAGGCCACACTGCCTACAATACTTATATTCAATTTTGGGTCCCGCAATCCCTAGGGGTTCCATGGAAGTACTGCAAAGGGTCCACCATTTTTTGGGGGGTTGCCAAACAATTTTTTGTGAAATGTTTAAGATTATATTTTAAACAACAAATAAAATATTGAGTACACTCCAACCAATAATAGGTATTAATAAGCTAATTTTGATATAAAATCAATTTGAGAATTCCATGTAACCATAATGCATTACAGCCTACGTTATGCTACGCAGATGCTACGAGACTGTCTTCAAAAAAGAGATCATTGTAGCTGGCTAGCTAGCTAGCTACCTGTCTGCTAAAATACAGCTAGCTAGGTGCTGAAATTAATGACTTACCCACTAACATTACTAGCTACGTCTGTATAACGTCACTTAGAGACAAACCACCTCAACTTCCAAGGCAAATCACTGGAATACTTCCGGCCTCATCTGAACTTTTTCCAATGTCAACAGACAATGATGCAAAAAAATTGGCTAAAGTTAGTGGGCTTGCTTTGAAAGCCTCATATCAAGTTCCACGATGTAAAAAAAACATACGCATCATCGCAGACAAGTCGATACTGCCCATGGCCAGTGATATGTGCAAGACAATACTAGGGAATGACAAATGTGGAAATAAACTGGAGAACTATTCCAATGGCATCTGATGTAACAGTGCAGCTAATAG
Source organism: Regalecus glesne (assembly GCA_900302585.1). Lineage (NCBI taxonomy): Eukaryota > Metazoa > Chordata > Actinopteri > Lampriformes > Regalecidae > Regalecus > Regalecus glesne. Next base: position 15,934 of record OMLC01041466.1, read on the forward strand.
AGAAACTGAAGTTGTCAGTGGCCTTTACATTACAATTGGATGAGTCCACAGATATCTCCATAGACACACAGGTCTTGGGGTTCATGTGTTTTATTGACCACAGGGAAATGATAGAGGAGTTCTTGTTTTGTAAAAAGGTTACCTGAACCCGCAACAAGATCTGTCATTTTCAAAGTGACTGATGATTTTTTAAAGAAAATTATTTAGCCTGGGCAAAGTGTGTTGCGTTGTGTACTGATGCCACACAAGCCACGGGCAGTTTGAAAAGTGGCCTGATTGCACTTGTCAAAGAAGTAGTCCTGTAAATACTGTGGACGCATTGCATGTCACCGAGAGAATCTCTCACTGCCAAGGGAATTAGTACTGAATTTGCAGAGGCTATGGTCACTGCTGTGTAGGCTACCAATTTTATCAAGAGTGCTTTGCAAACATGTGTATTTGCTTCTCTCTGTGAGGCATCAGAAGAGGAACACAGTGCACTCCTTTACCATTCTGAAGTCAGATGGCTTTCTCGTGGATCAGTATTGGTACGCGTGTTCGAGTTACACAGAGCCATCCACAAGTTCTTAGTTAGTAAAAACTGCGCAGAGCTGGCTGTGAATTTCAATGACGATGTCTAGGAAACTAAACTGGCATACTATATGGCAGACGTTTTCTCTGAGTTGAACAAACTGAATAGTTCTATGCAGGGCCACAATACATGTCATACAGCTGTGTGACCGGATGAAATGCTTGCTGAAGAAAACAAAGCGATGGAAAGAGCGAGTCAGTGGAGGTAACTGGTCCATGTTTCCTTCAGTGGAGGAGTTGGGTGATACTGGGGTGCTCTCGCCTGACGTGACACGCACAACTGTTGGGCACTTGGGGGTGCTCAAGTGTCAATTTGGAATGCATTTTTTCTGAGGCCGAGTCTTGGCAAAGGGACAAGATGTGATTACAATTTCCATTAAAAGACAACATATCACACGGCTCAAACTTAACAACCTCGGAGGAGGATCAGCTGATGGACCTATCCGCAGACAGTAACACACAAGACCATGTATGAGTCAAGGGCTCACATCCAGTTTGGGTAATCTTGCCAGAAAGACTTCCCTGAGCTGACAGCAAAGGCAAGGGTGAGCCTTTTGCCTTTTGCATCCGCTTATCTTTGTGCAAGTGGATTTTATCCCTTACCTATCTGAAAAGTAAATACCATTCAAGACTGCAGCCTGAAGCTGATTTGATGCTCTGCCTGACAACCTCCATCTCCCCAGAGTAGACAAGCTGTGTGCCATTCACCAGCGTCAGTCATCTCACAGAGGTAGGTCTATGTGTAATCCTGAAGCTAAAGTAGAGCTAAATATTTCATTAACCTACCTACCATAAAAAAATGTATTTTATATTTTTAAAAATTCAAACAAAAATGTAATGTACAAGTATTAGCCTCCATACATCAATAATGATTATTTATAAATGTCTCAGCAACATAAGCATCATAACTGAGTATATAAATAGGTTAATAGGGCATTATGGAGATGTTATTATAGGCCAGGCCTAAAATGCAACACACAATTTTGTTAAATATGTAATAGCCCTGCTCCATCTTTCCATCTACCAAGGGGTCCTTTGGGTGAAAAGGAAGACCTTTGGCCTCCAACACACACGCACACAACATAGCTCTACTCTTGAACTGCAACTATTGGCCATTGTGGTTGTGTCGTAGTGTTTTTTCTTCTTTACTGGCTCAGTCAGTCTCTCGCTGCCCGCACTTTCCTCATCAATGGGTGCTGGTTCAGGAAATCAAGTCAACCGTCCTTTCTTTCCTCAGTTTGCTTTTCAAAATAATCAACTACAGACCGTTTCATTCATTTTTGGAAAAAAGTAATAGCTAATTGGATTTTTACTGGAATTAGTGGATTGGGCAGGTCATACGCTCTCAAAAAAAGGTCCCAATCTGGAACCGTCATGGATCAGTAATGTCAGCCCATGTCTGATGAGTGAACTACGTCAGTATCAGCATCCGATACTGATATTGGATCAGCTCAATCCCAGCTACAGTAATATGCAACACGTTGCTGTTGTCTAGAATGTTCTGGTAAAATTTGAATCAACACACCGGCTTAAAGAAAGGAAGAGACGAACGGGACGTGCATATTATAAAGAAAACAGGAAATATACAGCAGGATTTATTCATTTGGGGGGATAATCTTACCTCCTCTCGTATTCTCTTTACTGTTTCGCCTTTCTGTAGAAAGGAACACAAAGCAAATATTACCTTAAAAGCATCACATATCTCTGTTTAAACAATAACAATAACATTTACTATAATACTCATTTTCATGCCAATAATAATTACAAGTATCACTTTTAAGAATTATAATGCCAATTATATAGGAGCTGAGATTTTAAGGAATCAAAATGTAAAATGAAAGCATATGTACAAGGCCTTGTTTACTGAGCCAGTTCCTTGGCCAAGGGATGCTGATGGCAAGAAGCATATTCAATGATGTACCTTGTGCATAATTCTCTTTTACTGATATGAATAAAATGTATAGCACAAATATCCACCAGCTACAACTGTGGCATAATGTATGCTTCAGCCTTGATTTGTCGTGCTGAACATACTGTAGGTTTTCATTACCAGCTATAATCTCGCGTACCTTGTCTAAAGTTATTCTATTTTAAAACTGAAATCTTAGGATATCAAATGAGCTAAAATAAATATCAAAACATCTTCTTGAGTTTTCCTTTTATACCAACAATTATTTGTAAGTTGCATTTGCGGAAAAAACTCAAAATAATTCATTTAGTAGGTGAGCTGTACTGTTGTTAACTGCACGAGGTTTATGAAGGTTTATTAATTTCCTTCACCATCTAAACGATATTATATTATATAAATAAAAGGTCTATTTTACATGTCATAATAAGTCCCCACATTGTAGGGGTGGACACGGACCTACAGTTGCAATCAAAATTATTCAACCCCCTGACTTGAACCCCATTGAAAATCATTGGTGATTTGAAAAAGGTGGTTGCACCACACAAACCCAAGAGTATTAGTGAGCTGGACGCCTTTGCCCATGAGGAATGGGCTAAGATTCCTCCGGAACACTACCAGAAGTTGGTGTCTGGCTATGCATCGTGTTAGCAGCAGGTCACAACAGTAAAAGGGTGCTCTACCAAGTACTTAAGATGTTTGTCATGAGGGAGTTGAATCATTTTGAGACGGCAGTAGACATTAAAAGCAGTATTTTGTATCAAATTTGGAGAAAACACCTGTAATATTAGTCGTGTTGAACTATTTAAAATGTTCTTGTATGATTTGTTTTTGTAAAGAGCTGCTAGTTTGTAAACTTGGAGCCACTCAGTGGCCGGCAATAGAGGACAGAGCAGACTGGGCAGCCTCAATGTGTGAATATATCAAACTACATGAAGTAGAGAGCTGCAAATGGCACAGGAGCACCTTTTCTGAACAAATAAGGCAGGGAGGATATAAAGGTCAAAGCCACACATATTCCTTTCACCTCAAGTACTTGTACCAGATTTTTAAATATTATCTCATTTTAACACCTGTCCCATTCATACAAGTGTGTTGTGGTTAGATAAGACAGCTGTGGCGAGCATCAGTTTTGCTCTGCTGCCTGCCAATCTGGCTTAATGCAAGACAGGATCCTGGAGGGCTGCTACTGTGGCGTGACGACAGATTGGATTGACACAGCCTAACTAGACCTCAATCACCTTGTTAATAGGCCTATCAGTCAGTCTGTCTTCACATCAGACTCTGCACTATTAGGCTGTGCATCACAAGCAATGTGGAGGGGAATATGCATGCATATATAAATACATACATATGCATCCATCCATCCATCCATCGTCAACTGCTTATCTGAAGTTGGGGTGAGGAGCTGAAACATATCTTAGTGCTCACTGGACCAAAGGTAGGGAAAAACCCTGGACAGGACAACAGTCCATCACAGGGTAGAGCAGTTAGTGGAACAGTGTCTTGCTCAAAGACGCTGTGATGCGTTTTCTCTGCAGGTGGCAGGATTGAACCAACAAACTTCCAATTGCTAGAAAACCAGTCTATACACTGACGCATGCTGCCCCCCACCCACAAACACATGGTTTACGAGAAACTAAGCTACAAGCTACAATTAGAGGCCTGGAGTATCTCATAGTTCACTGGATTTGATATATGTGGACAAAATTGTGACAGGGATTTTACTTGAATCACCCCTAGTCAAGTGATTGCGTCTCTGGAGGGTAGCTTCTCTGGAGCTAAGAGGAATTGAGTGATGAGTCCAAACAAGAATCTTTATGCACTCTTAATATGCTTTTCTTGGTAACTTCAGATCATGGGTCAAATTAGGATTACTCTGGAAGTGTGTTATCATGAGCTGCAGGCCGGTTTCAGAAATGCCATGGTTTAAGATAGATAGGAATTTATAATGTGCACATTGCTATGAAATTGCTCTTGGCATGTTCCACTACTCATATAATATGTCTTTTAGCTGTTATTACAAACTGCAGTGGTTATGATTCTGAAGCAATTTCACAAAATAATTTTCATGGAATGCTAATGATAATGACAGGGTAATCAGGGGTCTGACATTGCAAACCCTTTTTTTAATGAGTAGAATAATATCTGTTATTAGACTATTAATAATTAAAAAGTCAAGACGATCACTTAGGTATTTCTCACCTTGCCGATGATGCTTCCTACTTCCTGTGGAGAGAACAAAAACACAAAGAGTCACTTTTAACTGAGTATCTATCCATCTATCCATCCACCCATCCATCCATCCATCCATTAAATCTAGTTCTTCCGACTTTCTCTCCTTTTACCTCAGTCTCCTTCAGGGTGAATACATGGAATCAGTTTAAATTCATGACAAGCAGTAAGATATAGCATCAGTGTGGGACAGGTTTTCTATCCACTCCAT